>LOJH01001882.1:0-36153 GCA_001685095.1 Ellobius talpinus
GGAGGGAGATAGCATTCCACCAGGGGATGACCTCACTAGCATTGTAAGACAAATCATTAAAAATGCAACATGCAAGCCCCTCCGCTGCAGAAACGTTAGGGAAATCGAAATGATCACTTAAAAACGTTATACGAAACCAGGCCTCATAGAAATATGGGTAAGTACATGATTTGCTCAAACCATGGCATTTGTATCTTCTACACCCAAGCATTTTGTGCAATGGTTGAAGTTTCTTGCATGTTACAAGCCTCCCTGGCTGTAGGATGCAACCACGTTGAAGAATGTCAAATTGGGACTAGAAAGAAAGAGTCATTGTTTTTACGTGTCACAATTCAGAACTGAATTTACATCACGTTACTTTCCATTTAAAAGCTTATAAACATGGAGGTAGTTTAGAGATGTTCTTACATCAACAGGACAAAAATGTTTCCTAACACATTCTCTCCATGCCGATTTCACAGATCTTGCTTCCAGAGTTAGGTGTGTATGTTAAGTTCAACCCTATATTGAGACATTTCTAACAGCATCCTGAGTTCTCCAGACTAACAGATAATACATAAATGAGGAAATAAAGCTAAAACAGGCCTTGATTCAGCCTCACAAGAGCATGGAATAAGAGGAGCCTGGCTTACTGTCCTGCCTAGGGACAACAAGAAAGGTAGATAATAGGAAACCAAGGGAGCATGGTCACTGGGAGAAGGGTCATGATACAGGCTGGGGTCACTTAAGCACACACCTGCAATCTCTATGCATGGAGGGCTCCTAAGACACAAGCTCAAGAAAATAGCCAAAGTACCAGGAAGAACATTCTACAGAGAGAACTCACCTGACAAGTGACTCAACTGTCAACTGTGCCTATATACACTGACAAGAGAAAAGAATGGCCTGAAAATCTTAAGAAAAATGCCAGTGCTCACAGAGGACTAGATTGATGTCTGCTTGCACCAGCTAGAGCCAAAAAGCTCGTATGTATGAAGCGTGTGTTGGATGAGTACAATGAGGGATCTTGCCCTGATAGTGAAAGAAGGGAGCCCAGGGGGAAATGCTCCCTATGAAAGAAACAAGCTGTTCCTACACTTCTCAAGTCTGCCCACAAAAAAGCCGAAGAGGTCTTTTAGGAGTGCAAAAGTTTTGAGTACGCAACAAGGTAAAATTCTTATATCAGATCCCAAATCTTCAATTATGAAAACAGGTGTGCAAAGAATATCCACGAGGAAGAGAAAAATTAATCTATTAGAACTGTCTCCAGGAATGACAAAAAGATAGAATCAGCAGCAAAGGATATTAGAATGGTTTCAATTAGATTCCATACGGTCAAGAGAGTAAATGTTGAGTCATGTGTATGTTGTGTGTAATGATGGGTATGGTAAGTAGTGATGGGAGGGTTTAACAAAGCTCCAGCTGCACTAACAGGAAATCCTCGAAAGCCAAGACAATGAATGACAGAAAATTAAATATCATAAAAGATCATAAATATCATAAAAGTCACAGAAGAAAAGGTTAATGAACTTACACACATAACAAAAACTAACTCAAGAGAACAGTTAAAATACCTGGCCTATTCCAAGCCCACAATTTAAGCATCTGTCTTCTGTGGTTTAGATGAGGTTTGAGCGTACCCCTAAAAGTTCACATGGTGTGACTAGTCCAAGTATAGCCTGTGAGAGAGGGCAGAGTCTAGTAGGAGGCCACTGGAGGCTACACTGAAAAGGCTACATTAAGACACTGGGAGGGAGCTGAGCCATCTCACTGTTCTCCAGCAAAGATTCGTATTCTTAATATTTTAAAACCTACTGTCTAAATCAACCATCATTCATAGCTCCCATTTTCTGTTTTTGAACATTTGAGATTCTAGAATATATTGACATTCGAGATTTTATTACTATACATGAATATATGTATACCCTACATATTTAATTTTCCTTAAATTTGTCCCTGTAGTAGATAAGATGTAGTATAATATTAAACCACTTAAATTTGATAATTTATAAACCAGATGGTATTTATACCTGAAGAGAAAGGAGAAGGAGCAGATCTGGGGGAGAGGGGAGGTGGTGGGTGGGAGAGACCCGGGGCAGACTCTGGTTTTCCAACAATTATAACATAAATTTTATATTAATAAGACCAAAACTGTTACCTGGGGTATTTCACTACAAGCATTAGTATTCTGCTTTTGAATAGTTACGTATTTTGAATATTTTTATTTAGTTAGTTATTGAGAGAGTGTGTGTGTGTGTGCACGCGCAGAGGTGTGGTGTGGTCAGAGATCAATTTGCAAGAATTGGTTCTGTACTTCCATATATGGGTCCTAGGAAGTGAATGGGTCTTCAGACATGGCAGCCAATGCTTTTGCCAGCTGATTCACCACACTGGCCTCCATCAAAGATTCATGTTTGTAATATTTTAAAATCTACTACCTAAATCAACCATCATTCATAGCTCCCATTTTCTGTTTTTTGAATATTTGGAATTCTAGAAAATATTGACATTCAAGATTTTATTACTATACAAGAATATATATATATATATATACTACGTATTTAATTTTCCCTAAATTTGTCCCTGAAGTAGATAAAATGTAGTATACTCTTACACCTTAAATTTGATAATTTATAAACCAGATGATATTTATATCTGAATGCACCATCACCAATTTTGATGTTTTTGAAATAAGCCATAGGTCCACCTTCTCTTCCCTTCTACTTTGTTAACTTATGAAGTAGATCCCTGGAAATATAATAATAGTAAGACAACATCATCAAACACCTACGATCTACAGTCAGGCAAATGACAACTATTTTTATGCATATACAGTTAAGTAAGGACAAATCATTAAGAGTGGAGGTGAATGGGTGCTTCCATGCACTGGAGGAGAGGATATGGGAGATGAGCAAGAAGCACTGGCTAAGAGGAGACTACTGGCCATTCCACCCTGAAGCACCTGTGGAAGTGCACCCAATAGAAACACTGGGTAACAGCAATAGCTGGAAGACAAAGAGCGGAGAAGTGCAAAGGAACAAAGTGCATTCTGGGAACTAATAAACATAGGCATTACTGAAGGCTAAGTTGGTGAGGAGGAAGGGTAAGGTGAGTGAAGAAGAAGTCATTTATGGTAACAATACTAGCTTTCAGCTCCAGAAGATGGAAAGTCTGAAATCAAGACGTTAGCATCTGGGGAAGGCAGTCTTGCTGCATCGTGCCATTAGTTAAAGTGTGTGTGTGTGTGTGTGCGCGCGCACGCGTGCATGTGTGTGTGTGAGAGAGAGAGAGAAACAAGCACACTCACATCCTGATAAGGACCCCACTCCCTTGATAATGAGGCCACTTCTGTAATAACAGCAGTAACCCATTCAATACGGCAAATTCCTTATGGTCTCATAACCTGTCAACAGGCCCTGCCCCCAAACACTGTGGAACTGAGGACTCAGTTCACAACACATACTTCTGGAAGGACACACTCACATCAGAGCAAAGCCAATGACAGACTTTTTTCCAGTGTTTAGGAGTATGATGGATGGAAGGACAAAAGCGAGGGTGGAGAAGGATGATATGATCACACAAAAGAGTTGGGAGAAAGTTATCCAAGGAATAGAAAAGGCCTTGGGACTCAAAGTGTCAACTAAAAGATCAGTGCCTCCTGTTGTATGATTACTTCCTGAAGGAGCCCGTGAGATGGCTCCGCTGGGACAGCCTTTACAGGCAAGGCCTGTGGATCTGAATTTGATCCCCATGTCCCACAAGGTGGCAAGAGAGAACTGACTCCAGAGAGCTGTTCCCTGACCTCCAAGTTCACAACAACTGCGACCCTAACAAGTGGGGAGGTGCTTATCAGTTACATGCATTCCCTCATTTTAGAAAGCTCAGAATTCCAAGGCATTCATCCTCTAATCCCGAACTGCTAATCTCCTGAGCAGAATACTTAACTCAGTTATCTTCCTCTTCCTTGAAGACTAAGGACTGTGTGTTGTACTCCTTCCCCTCTGTCCCATCTAGTAATCCCTTGAGGACTTAGTAAAGGCTCAATCTTTCTTGAGTCCCTAGTACATACACTGAGATCTTGCCACCTGCCTTCGACATTAAAGAAGCATATATATAGTGATTCGGCATCAGTCTGGGATCTCTTTGAGAAGACAAGTAGGCATGCAGATGAAAATGCAAATTATAGCCTTGAAGATCAAGCTGAGTGCCATTGCATTTATTATAGTGCTATACAAGTGCAGTAGAGGGAAGGTTGTTATGAGCTGCTATTGGGAAAGAAATATGTATGCAGCTGGAGATGTTAAATTAGGGCTTGAAAATTCTGCCAGGCAGAGATGAGGCTCAGAAACGCCTGAGCACAACAGTTGCGTGTCTCAGGAGAGCCAAGGGTCCATGACAGCGATTTAATGAGCGAAATCTCCAATTCTGCTGCTCTTTGCCCTCAACTCAGCCATGTCTAGCCTGTATTTTTTCCTTCCTTGAATTTCCTTAATTAATTTCTTTATTTGCATTGCACAGGCTCAAGCCTCTGTAATCACATCCTATTTCAATTCCTGACAATTGGATCCACTCAATACTCTCAGAACCTGTAGGGATTTTCAGCCCCACCTATGATGAAGACCCTTCTGTCAGTGTGCTCCTCCTACACGCCACATCTTCCTGTGCTGTATTCATGGTTTTCTAGCATATTAGAACCAACAGCTTCTCTCTACGTCAAAGACTCAGACCATCCAACACCATCCATTATGCATTTTTCTCTCATATACTAACTTGCCATTTATCCCACACAAATTGGCTCTAAGACCTCCTACAGCCAACCACACATTTTCCTCCTCTGAGACCCTCTTGCTTCAAAGTCACTTTTTTTGTGTGCTCAAGACTCTAAATCATAATTTACTGCTTGTAAGTCATAAATCTACAACAGCAAAGTAGAGAATTTGCTGCCATTAAGTTGTTGGATTACTAAGACAACCTGCTTCTCAATACGCTTTTATTGAAATCGCTTTATGTCAATGCCATCAAGGAAGAGGGAAAGAGAAAAATGGAGGGAGAAGAGGGGAGAAGGAATGGGGGGGGCGCATGATGGGAGAGGAGGAGGAATGAGAACAGCTGGGTGACTGCCATCTGCGAACAGAGGGAGTCCTTGTGGCATGTAACTGGAGAGTACTAGTTCAACATTTGAAGGGTTAAACAATCCTAAAGCAAGTAGATCTGTATGACCTTCAAAATATCTTTGCTCTTAGTATATATAAAGTATGAACAAAGCTCTGAGGCCTGAGTTTTCTCCCAGAAACCTAACAGTACCTGTTTTTAAAAATCACTTGGTAATTAACCAGCGTGAAAATTCTAACCAAAATACTATGTGTTGGGCTTAAAGCACACTATGATGGTAGCTACAGCTATATAAGAAGCACTTGGTCCTCGGTGGATAGCCCAGTGTGTAATCTGTTTACTGTACAAGCACGGAAACTCAAATTCAGTCCCCAGAACCCAGGGGAAAAGTTGAAAGTGGCGGCAGAGACCAGAGATCTCCAGGATTGCTCATCTGTCAGTGTAGCCTTATCAGGTACACCCCATGTCCTGTCGAGAAACCTTAGCTCAGAAAACCCAGGGTAGATGGCACTGAGGAACGAGACATGAGGTTACCTTCTGGCCTCCACATGTATGAGCACACACAGAGGGACGCACCTCCACCCCTCCCTGAGAAAGGCCCTTGACTGGGCGTGTGGCTCAGTGGTAGAAAACACACTTTCAGAACTACCACCTTCACTTTCCCTCTATGCTGATGCTTTGCTCCTTCAGTGATGACTGGCCGCTACACATAGGCACGACCCCAAGCGGAGACCTAAACACTTCTTCCAGCAAACACCAACCGTTTCCCAGCAGCACACAGGAAGCACCCTGGTGTCTTCAGAAAGAAGCTGCGCTTAAAGTTGAGTATGTTGCACAGAGGTAAATAAAGCTTTACCCGCAATGATAAGAACCATGAACTGCACACTTTTCCCTGTGAATGGTGAGAGCCAGCACAACCGAAGAGTAAAGAACTATGCCAACCAGCAGAGGAACACCAGGGGCAAAATGTGTGTGTCATAGAGGAAATCTACCCTGAGGAACGGCAAAAAATGATGGGCAAAGAAGTGATATCTAAACTACATCTTACAGCAAAGATGAAGAGAGCTGCAGGTAGATGGAAATGATACACAAAGACACATAGGTAACACAGATATAGATAGATGTATTTAATAGAGAGATGCTGAGTCTGGGTCATTTACACAGGTTATAGCGATTGATTTTCTCTACTGCCACCAATTTAGAGATGGTGAAAGTGAAGCAGGACAGCTAACGTGACACATCAGAGTGTCAATGAGAGACCCTGTCTCAAAACGGTCAGCTGATGGGCTGTGAATGATGACACCTGGGTTGCCTTCCGGTCTCCACACTTAGATGCCCTCATCCACCCATCCATCCACCCACCCCTCCCCAACACATGCATCCAACACAAACACAAATAAAAAATGTACATGAGAGATTGCGTTTCTTATACAAGGAAATGCATTTCCTATGTCATGGGGAAGATTAATATATTCCATTAATAATGTAATGACTTGAGAAAAAAAACACTGAAGTGACCCTCACCCATGTTTCTAACAAGGACAGGATACTAACAGTGAAAGGATCATTTAAAAAGCTAATTTCCTTTTCATCATGCCTGTAAAGTGTTTACTTAGTTCACATCCTGTGTGACCCTATGGGAAAATTTTGAACTAATGCCGGGGAAAATCCCATAGGGTTACACAGGATGTGAACAGGGCCTGGGCTGAGCTACCTTCGGCTTGAAAAATAAACTCAGATAGGTGAGTTTCACTTTCTGTTTGTCATAAATTCCACATTCTGTCTCCTGAAGTTCATGTTCACAGGGCATCAGCCTCTCTGAGGTGGCAGGTCAACAGAAGGCCAACCTCACTGTTTTTTGTTTTTTGGTTTTTTTAAGCATTTTTTTTCTGTTCTACACACAGTACAACACTTCCGGCACAACGGGCAAACAGTGGTGTCAATCAAAGGCAGCCTGCCAGAGCACCCCTGGAACACCCCTGGAGCACCCCTGGAACACCCCTGGAGCACCCCTGCATACCCACACTGCACACATTTTAGCTGCCCCTTTTCCATTTCCTGTGGAGAAGGCATATCATACCACTTCCCCTATAGAAAAAAAAAGCAGCCCAATTTACTTGCTGATGGAAACACTGTCATACTTTCCATTGGCCAAGCTTGAATCCATTACTGATTTAACCTTCATTAATTTTTCCACAACAACTTTCAGAAATGTCAGGAAGCAGCTGTACGAAGACTGATTAATTACCCTTATCACGGCTACTTTGGCCAGTCACTTGGGCCCCCTTCCCACTGATATGTGTATGTGTAGAAATATATGTTCTAGCATAAAAGTAAAAGTTAGTCCATTTCCTTTCCCTGCTGTTTGATACGAATGGTGGGTGATGTCTTACTCTGAAAAAAAAAATCTAGATGGATCTTCAATGTCTTCCAATGGCCCAAATCTTTCGGATCTGGAGGCAACCCCATGAAATTTGGAACGGTAGCCATGAAGGAAAAGATTGCTGCCTGCCGATTACTCAGAGTTATTCAAGCAGACGCTAATGCATTCGAGTCTCAGAGCCACGCTGCATGTGTTAGTCAATCACAGGAGCTAGAATTCACTTCCGAACTGGGAATTAGAAAATCAAATGCCCTTTTTCTACTTTTTTTTTTTAACTTTTCTCTCCTCCCTCATCATTTTAGTTTGCACTGTACCATCTGTCTCAGCCTATGAAGAAATACGCTGTGCATGCCGGGCACAGACAAGGGGAACGGCACACCTCACAGCCCCACGTGTCAAGCGTGGAGCATCTATCTCTAAGGCAGGTTTGCTTCCCAGCCTGACCATCTGGGGGACTGGTTCTAGCTAGCAAGCTGGCTTCTCAGCCAGCACTCAGACTTTCAGATTTTTTTTTCCTAGTTGACAAAATGTCAAGTAGTGTTCAAGAAGATAAACACTGGCAAACTTATTTTCCCTCTAAAACACAGCAATGTAGACAGAAATATTCAAAGTGTACCTAGTAAGGCAGCCAACTAGGAGGCTTTGATGGCAAAGGCAGAGGCCTTGTCATATCCCTGAAATACACAGACAGTCCAAATCTGACACTTTCCAATACGATTCGAGTTTGGGCTAAGAACCTGGTTTTCCTGCCCTCATACAGATAGGGAATTAAGCAGAACAGGCTTTGAACCAAATGACAACAGTATCTTCAGAGGCAGCTTTGAGAGATGAGGGAAGGATTCTTGCTCCTTGGGCTAACTACGCTGATAAGCTAAAACATCTAAAGGCTCCTTCTTACACTCATTCCCCAAACCAAACTACAACAAAGACTGGAAATCCCTGGTGCACGGCATGGAAGTAATCCCGAGAAGCATGCAGCAGCATCCTGGCCAGGTCGTGGGCACTGAGCCAGAATTTCAGCTTTCAATCCATCCCTCACTCAGTGAACAACTCAGAGCATCAGGTGAGTTACCTAGCATCTTGGTGCCTCAGGTTCCTTAACTGGTAAGTGGGGATAAAAGCAATGGTGCCCTTAGACGTCCTCGGAGCTTAAAAGTGGCACCAAGGAGGGAGATGTTAGCCATTAGGACTGTATTTTCCAGTTCGTAGTTCTGACATAGATTTATCTAAAAGTCAGGGAGAAACAATATCAGAAGAGTCCCTGTGTTAGTTTAAGCAAGCCTGTTGAAAAGATTTGTCAATCATAAAGGAAGACGTACATAGTTTCGAATATGACCATTGAAATGGAGTCAAATAATCTGGGGCTAATAGATTATTTTCTTGGTTCCCATAGGACAGGCACGTGATGCTGGGGTACACTAGGGAAAGCTTGGATGGAGACTGCCACAGCTCACCACCAGGTCTAGAAATGGTGGGTGAGACGAAGCCATTAAGACCAGGATAGGTACAGTCTTCATTGTAGTCAAACATTTACAGATGAAGAGAAAGGCGCACGTTCAGTTGGCACTAAAATCAATGGTAGCTGCCAGAAGACACCCAGCAAAGAAAGGACACTTCTTTGAATTCCTCTTCTACAGTATGATTTTAAGTAACTACCAAGTCATAAGGCCTTGATACCTTAGGGTAAAACAGGAGATTGTGTCTGGTCTTATACATCCCTGTCCTTGCTGTGAGAATCCTATTTCCACTTCCTCCATAGACAAGAGTCACAGAGAGAAATAAAAACCTTTCCTACCCTCTTCAACCAATAGATTTATAGAAGAACCCTTTTCAATTTCTATGGAAGTGAATAAGAGAGAATTTATTGCTGTAGAAGAGAATTGTTGGCCTCCTCAACATGCTGGTGATTGTAGGCTTCGGGAGAGTTACAGAATGGACACCCAGAAGAGGATCTACTTCCTGTTTCTCTGAGCTCTTCCTATGTACCTGCCTCCCTAGGAGTTCCACTGTCGCAGAGGGAGAAGAGAGAAAGGAGGAAAGGGAGTCAAGGTGTTCCTCAGCACCCTGAGGAAAATCCAGTTATAAGTATTTAGTGTGCCTTTCCCAGAATGAAGAACAAAAAGCAAACAATCAATCCCTATCCTGAATGAATGAATGAATGAATGTTCTAGATGCACACAAAAGACCAATTCTGCTGTCTTCCTCTATCAGATGTTTCTGGATCTTACAAGAGTATAACATTTTTAACTATGCAACAGAAAACGCACTGGATTATATTTTTAACTATTATGAGACAGCCACATGGAAATTATAAGCAAAACATATGAACAAGAGACAGTATAGGTCTAATGCCTGCATAATCTTTACTTGCCGTATCATAAAGGCATTTTGTGAACAGAGAGGACTAGCAGCTATGACCTCTGCTGGTAGCAAAGCCATGGGCACTGCTATATCTGCTGCCACGGGTTCTCACGTTAATAAGAACAGGAAGGCAAGCGTGCAGGTTAGAGACCTGTGATACCTATTTTTTCTTCAACTGAATTCTGTACATCTCTAGGTAAGAGTCCCAACCTAGGTCAATGATGAAGTCTTTTATAATTCCAAGTAGTTACAGTCACTGAGCTGTGTCCCTGTTTCCTCAGCAGAGAACAATCACAGGAAGAAATAAACCCACTCCTCTCCTTCCCAACCTCCTTCCCAACCACTGGAGGAAAAACAGCAAAAAAAAACATTTCTAGAAATGCCTTTACTCTCACTGTGACAGGGAAGGAGGGAGCAATTGCTGACTTGGAAATGAATTGTGACATGACCAGGCCTCCCCATCATACTGGCAAGTAAAGTACATATGTAGCTACATTAACCCCAATTAACTACAACACCCGTTCCAGCCCCCACCTGCTTACACAGGACCTCTGGTCCCCTTGAAAAGTCCCAACCAAGTATTTCTAGGACTCCAGCAAGGGAATCTTCAAGGAGCCCAGGCAGTCTGACAGCCAGTCACAACACCATCTGCGGCTTCCTCCTGCCGGTGCCAGCTCCCTCTAGTGTCCTCAGCAAGGTAGCCCTCTGCCACCTCTGCAGATGGTGCCCAAGGCAAGAATGCTAATGCCCAGATGCCCCACAGCCAGCAGAACCCTGCACCCAGGCAAGACAAGTCCGTGCCTTGAGTCTCATGCTTTAAAGGATCCCACATCCCATAAACCCCCCCCCACACAAATGTATTGAAAACTACATGGCACCTTTGTCACGAGCAACAAGTTGCCTATAATCCTAAACCATGACTTCAAGAGTTTACATTCCTGGGGGATCCTTTTGCCCAATCTCTTTGCACCAATTTAAAAATAATAATAATAATAATACTTGAAATAAATGCCCTGAAAGTTTGCAGGTGGGGCACTCAAGAGTGTGTAGGTAGACACCATTCCAAGTGCACAGGTTTAGGCTGCCTAATGCTTGGGTTAAATAAAAGTTATAGTGCCTAGCTGTGGCCGTGAGCACAAACGCAAAAGATTCTTGCTTAACAAAAGACAGCCACACCAAGCATCTCTCTGCTTCTCTTGCTCAGTGCTCTATCTGGCCAGTGGCTCCCCGGCTGCTGCTGAACTACTGCAGTATTTAGAACAATTGCACATGCCACTTGACGACTATTTTGCAATTAAGCATTCCTTCTTAGTCTGCTATTAGTAAAGATGTCAGCCACAGGAAACATGATGTTAATTATTTATAGTCACATATAAGTCAACACTTCAGACTAAATCTGCACATGGTTTTAGTTCCACCAAAACAGCTTGAGACTTGGTTACACTTACGCACAACATAGCAGTTGTTAGAATAATTTATTAGTGTGTGTGTATGTGTGTGTATCTATCTATCTATCATCTATACTTGAACTGTTAGAATAATTTTGGATTAAATGTTATATTTATTCACTATAATGCAGACTTGCTTTTTAATTAATAATTTTGGATATTTACTAAAAGAGCTTTTTGAAATAGCTTTTAAAATTTTAAATTCTCATACTTTACTTTTTGAAGAAATATATTGATGTTTTATATAATTTTAACATAATTAAATTTTAGTATTGATTGGTTTTATGTGTGTACATATACTCATAGTGTGTGTGAGAGCTCATGTGTCTGAATGCATGCACATTACTGTGGGGGTACAGATGTGTGTGCACCATACTTTTCATTTAAAAATCAGAAGGCCACCTCAGGTATCAAAGTCCTCACCTGCTCTTTGTATGAGACAGATTCTCTGGTTTACTGATGATACATAAAGCTATTGGCACTAAAGTTTCTGGGCATTCTCCTTCCTATCTCCCATCTCTTCTTGGGAGTGCAGGGGTCACAGACATAGGCTAAAGTGTCTGGCTTTTATTCATCCATTGAGCCATTGTCCCATATCCCCATGTTGAGACAGGGTTTTCTGTATCTCAGACTGGCTTCAAACTCACTATGTGACAGAGGATGACCTCGAACTTCTGAGTGTATGGGCCACCATGCTTGGCTTATAGGGTGCCAAGGATGGGACCCAGGCTTCCAGACTGCTATGTAAGCACTGTTCACTGAGCTGCATTCCTGGAACTATTTTAAATCTTTTAGGTCACTGGGAATAGACAAAGTGAGAACCTTGACATATGTATCTTCTTATGTTCAGAAACAGAAAAAGCACCCCCTGCACAAAACCTAAAAAGAGGCATTCTGCTCAAAATCGAAAGCTTCAGACAATGAAAAGTAAACAAGCTTGTCATGCTGACTCACGTAAAATACATTAACAAGATAGTTCAAATTCTTTAGCTGATGAAGATTTAATTGCCGTTCAAAACAATAAAAAGGAGCCAGAAAATTATCCCCCAACAAATCTACAACTTGAACAACTAAGAATAAATCCCTAGCAACTTCATGGTTTTTATAGATAAAGATTTCATCACTGATTAAATTTTAAAAAAATGTCGGGAGCCTTCACTTGAACTCTTACACTTGATGTCCAACAAATCCTGGCAGCTAGGACTTTCTCCCAAGTTATAAATTCTTAAGACCCAACCTAAACTTGGCTTGCAATCCTTTCTCCTTTTCCACCACTGTCAGAAAATGAATTCCACCCGGGAATTTCCCCGTGTGGCATGTTCACTCGGCTCCAGGCAGAGGAACTAAGGAGGCAACACACATGTCCCCACTGTCCCTCCAGGCAGAGGAACTAAGGAGGCAACACACATGGCCCCCATTGTCCCTCCAGGCAGAGGAAGTAAGGAGGCAACACACATGGCCCCCATTGTTCCTCTGGGCAGCCACCGCTGCTTTCTAGCTAAAAACTGAACCACATCTGATCCTCGAGTGGGAACGTGTCCCAAGAGTAAGGATGGACAGAGTCTGTAGCTGGAGTCTGATAAAGTTCTTACTTACAGGCAAAAATGAAGACTTAGCTGAGCCCTTCCTTCATCTTGTTCCATCTCTCTTCCAGCATGGCTTCTGTCCATCACCTTCAGACTCATACGTGTGCCCTTCTCAGACTTATACAATGAACATCTAGTGGGGTGAACACTAGTAAAGAGGCCAACGAGGACATAGCAGGCTTCCAAAAACATCACTTCATGTTTCTGGCCATCGTCCATTACTTAAACTCTGAAGACAAATCTTGGACCAAGCATTTTAACAACTTAATGAACACAGTGAATATTTTGAATAGAATTGTCTCTTTTTTATTTCAAAGGCTGGGGGAAAGATGCTTCTTAGTCATCTAGATTGAGGGACTAACTCACAATAATCTGTATTAATGTTTGGCAAAAGGAATATTGGCTTTCTTGTCTCAAACACAGAAGGAATTTTAGAGGTTTTGAAGATATATAATGAAACCCACTGTGTGTGTGTGTGAGTGTGTATGTGTGTGTTGCTATGTTATGTGAAGGCTTCCTATGTTTGCCAGTGCTGGGGCTACATATCCAACTCCTCCCTGGGCTGGGGATTCAAACTGAGATCTTCAGCTTTGCATAAGAAGTGTTCCTCCCCACCGAGCCATCTTCTTCACCCTGAAGTCCAGTTTTACACACACACACACACATGCACGCACACACATAAATGCAGATATATAAATGTGTATGTATTCACACTTACACACAAAATCAAAAAGCTGAATAACAACCTTGGAAGAGACGAGCTCCTTGCCAAGGTCTATAAGCTACTGTACAGCACAGAGGCAACCTTGGCTTCCTGGCAGCTCAATGTCCTTTCCAGTTAATGATGGCTCCCTCTCTAGCCCCATGAGCTGACATTGCTGCCAAGATATTGATACTCACACCCCCCAAAACAACATGATTTTTAAGGATTTGAAAATGCTAGAAAATCAAACATATAAACCCTATATCTCCTTATATATTTTATATAATTAAATAAATAATTCTAAGTGTATCTAATTATGGTCATTATTGAAATTTTACAGAACACTTTCAGATTCAATTCTCTTAGACATCTTAAGAAAAGGCCTCAGTAATAATGTTATAATTAGTTTAAAAGAATTGAAAATGTTCTATAGAAAATATTAACTAATTGCATCTGTTCTGAAGAACAACTCCCAATGCCAAGCTTAAAATGAATTAATTTTTTCAATTTAAATTTTTTATCAGATTTTAAAATGTATCAAATCTGTGCATGTAAAATATACCATGAGTAAAGCAGATATACTGAGTTATTATAATTCTGATAAGTATCATATACACACATACATACACACATATAAGTGTGTGTGTAGTTTTATTTTGTTTTTGAAACAAAGTCTCACTATTTATCCCTACATTGTTTGGAAATTGCTATGTAGTCCAGGCTGGCCTTGAACTCACAGAGATATGCCTGTTTCTATCTCCCATGTACTGGGATTAAAAAAATATGCTACCATGCTTGTCTCAGATACACAAATACATACATATATACATATATTTAAAATTTTTTCACTTCTGTACATGTGTGCACACATGTGTGTGTGTGCATGCAAACTTGTACACGTCCTAAGGAAGCCCAAAGAGAGCAGTGCATTGCTGAAGCTGTACTGAGAGGCAGTTGTGAGCTGTCAAGTCCGGGCTGCGTCTGAACTCAGGTTCTCTGGAAGAGCAGGAAGTGCTTTTGACTGCCTAGCCATCTCTCCAGCCCCCTTTAGATATATTTTAAGGTTCTGAATTCTAAGGGGAAGCGTGAAAGAATGGACCTTGTACCCTCCACGCTGCACAGAGTAGAATGGTTCTTGAAAATAACGCTTCCTCAAAAAATACAAAATACAAAAGTTTGGTTTTGTGTATTTGATTTAGAAATGTCTTTTCAACCTCTGAATTTGGCTTCCTGAAAATGTCATTTATTTTTTAATTCTTAGAAGACACTCTTCCCTGCTACATATATATTCAAGGAACTTAGGAATCAAAAGTTGGTCTCCAGACTTTGTGTAGCTGCTTGCAGTAAACTCGGAGAAAAGTTGTTAAGTAACCAAAGCACTTAAAGTCTGGTGTCTGTCATCTGGAAGAGGTTCAGCTCACAACATACTGGTCACCCCAGCACCTGGTTAGTGGAGGCAGGACCATATGGAGTTCAGGGACATCACTGGCTACACCATGAGCTCAAAGCATCCCTAAGCTACACGAAACCCTCATTCTCTCCCACAAAACACCCATCCATTTTCATGTGTTGTTTAGGCCCTCGACAGCTCAGTTACACTGGCTTGTCTTGCAAAATGAAAAGCAAAAGTAGCTGACCAATCCCTACCCTGAATGAATGTAGGATCTAGATACATATATCGGACTAGTTCCTGCCTTCTCTCCAAAGTCATATATGTAAGATGCAAGAAGATACGGGGTTTGAAAAGATAATGGAGGTGTAGATGTATAATACTTAGAAAAATATAAAAATGAAATTATCTTTTTCTTTCTAGAATTCAAAATCCACATTAACATTTCACCATAGTTAAAAAGAAAACCTCCCAATTCTATATCGGGGTGTTTTTAAAATACCAATATACTTCAAAATTAATAATAAATTAAAATATTTTACTCACTGTAAAAAAACATGTTAATATTCACTCGCAGTAAGACTCTAAGTTTAGCCTTGGCATAATGAAAATTATTGCCACTTGTGCTTATATCATAAAACACATTTTTATTTGCTCCAGAAACAAAAGAACTAAGGATTAAGAGCAAAGGCCCCTAGCCTCTTGGTTAAATCTGAATTTCTGATTATTTGAAACAGAGATGCACCTGCCGGAATGCTACACATTACCAAGCATTCACATATCTGTGCTACAAAACAAGTAAGGAGGAGGAAATGAGGTCCTTGTTTCCTCGTGTAACATAAACAAGCCAAAATAAAAATGACAAATCCTCCAAGACCCAAACTCGTCATTCACAGAAGAAAAATACAAAATGATGACCGTGAGACAGGGAGAGGATACTAAAAATGCAACTAAACTCTGGGAGTCTGGATTTAAGTCTCCATTGCACCCTCCTCAGCTCTGAGCTCAACCACTGGTTATAGCATCTTTACTAGTGCTTCTAGAAAAGGGGAAAGAAGGCAATCTGTGGGCACACAGACAAGCACAAGGGCCCCATCTGCCCAGGGCTTCAGCTAAGACCTCAGCGGGAAGCTAGCACCCTGGGAGGCACCATGTCCACTGTATTCACCTAGAGTCCCAAGGCTGCAGGAGTGAAGGCTGGGACACCAGGATCTCTCCAGAAGCCTAGCTGTTTCCACTGCCGTTCTTCTGAGACCTAGTTAGAGTTCTCACAAGCTCAACAAAATGTGGGGTCCAAAGAAGCAGGAAACAAATCACGGGGGAATAAGTACCTAATATTCACCTTATAAGTGGACTTTCAGAAAAACTCTTTCTATAATCTTCGGAAGCCTGCTTATATTGGCTGATTCCCCATAAGACACTTCGTTTAAAATTTTGCAAGTCTCTGCCCAATTCAGTTGCATTTCCTAGTCATTAGCCTGGAGAAAAAGGGGACTCAGAAAATGTTCGGTGATTAAAATCAGTAAGTGGACACATGATTACAGACGTGTTCATATTCTTTGTGCACTTGTGGGTTACAGAGCTCACGCTTTTTCCTCCACCCTGCCTTTCCTTTAAGTGCTCTTCCTATTTCTTCAAAATGGAAGGTTATATCAGTACAATTGAATACATCCACATAATTTTAATAATATGGGTAGTTGCATGAAAATTTCTTTGTTGTGCCAGTTGCTCATAGTAATTTCTTTAAAAATATACAGACAGGAAAAAACAAACAAAATATAACTTCTATCCCTCCTACTTTTGCTTGAATTCCACACCACAATCCTCTCCTTCTTCAGGCTATGACACAATGTGCCTTTGTATGTGACTGTGTCTGGTCGTCTGTCCATTACTATCCCGGAGAACAGGAAAAGAACTAGTAGGTGTGCGCATGCGCGTGTGTGCGACCGGGTCTGTGTGTGTCCTCCCACACCCACTTCCCTAGATTGTTCTCCGCAGAAATCTCCTTCTACGTGGGCCATGGGCCAAGGAGAGCCCGAGGACTTCCCTGACCTAAGCCAAGGGTGTATAGTGCACTAGGCACCGTCAGCAGGGTGCCCAAGGGACCACGTGGGAAGGAGGAACTAAGGAGGATGCAAGGAGGGGGTGGGGGGCTGGTAGCAGGAAATCCAACACTTTCTGCAGTATTTTGAAATCGGCAGAGACTTTGCAGGACAAACACATTCTCAAGCGATGCCTCTAAGACCAGCCAGAATACAAAGATCTACCTGGGTTTATATAAACTTTACCCAACAAGGAGAAACCACCGAGAAAAAGCTCGGTCCTGCTCACGGATGTGCTTGATTACATCTTCAAGACAAAAAATAACTTTCAAAATGCTTTTGCTCTCATTTCAACAACTTTCCAAACATGTTTACCTCCACTTCTACACTGAAACATTGTCATGGTTGTTTGGGATCCATGGCGGCAGCCACTGGCCCTTTCTTGGATCCTGGTATTGACTGACACCCTGAACCTTCACACACTTAGCATACCCCCTGCTCCCCACCAAGTAAACAGGGCCCTCAGCTCAGGGTGTAACTCTCAGGAGGAGCTCTTCTCTCTAGCAAGCTCCTCCTCCCTCAGCTTTCTCATGCTTTCCTGTCTTATTTTCAACTGCATTTCCAACAGCTTGGTGAGGTCTACAAACACAGCATCCCCCAGGAGTCCCCAGCTGAGGCATCCAAACATCATGGGATTGGATCATGAGGGCATTGCTCTAACAAACAGACCCAGTAATGGATTCATGATGTAATGGCATTTTGGAGGTAGGAGCAGAGGCCTGACTAGAAGAAAAAGGAAGCAACTTAGGGCTGAGCTTTGAAAAGGATCTTGTCCCTAGCCTCTTCTTCCTGGTCACCACAAGGTAAGCAGTTTTGCTCTACCATAGTCGCACAGTGATGTAGCCAAGTGGCCATGGACTGAAGCCTCTGTAATTGTAAACCAAAATAAATCATGTTTCCTTTTCACTGGCTTCTTTTAAATACTTGGGACAAACATAAAAATTGGACACGTAACTAAAACACTTCCAAGTACTGGATTTGGGTTTCAAGTCCAAGTTGAGCATCTGGTTCCCGCCACACTTCCCACCTTTCTGATACAGAATTGACATTATTCCCATGACCCTTCACTCAGCTCCCACCATTGCACTTAGAGAAGTCTGCTCTGAATTTGAGAGAACAGAGTCCATATGTAAAATCCCCAAATAATATTCATCTATTTTGGGCAGAATAATTCTCATATTCCTCAATACATATTTCAACACCCAGGATAATGTATGGAGCTGAGCTGGTATTCTGTAGTTTGGATTGCTTCCCTGACATTTACTAAAGACACTGAATTGAACTGTTGTCTTCTTTTTGTGTCTCAGCCCTCAAAGCCGGATAAGAAAATAGCCTGCAGAACAGATAATTTACTTACTGTGATCTCTAGGAATTGTCTCCTCATTTGTGTTCCTACAACCATCTGAGCTCAGAACTAGTAGCCTCCTGGCTTATCTACCTCCAATTCTTCTGATTTTTCTCTTCAATCTTGTCATTAAATAAGACTTAATTAGATCCCCCCATAAGCCAGTTGTGTGTCTCCTTAGCTTAAAAGTGTGGTAAGATTCCTCCAATTCTCTCTAAAGCAAAGCATAGGTTATAATTACTGGAAGGCTCTCTCTACTCTTTAGCTGGCCTCCATGTCTCTCCTTTCACACCTTCTCCCCATTCATCAATGCTATATCTCAAATATGCTGCTTCCTCCCTATCCAATGTTTAAAACAATAATTTTCATCCCACGTCTTGCTACAGGTGGGCACAATTCCTCCCATTTGACACGATTTTCCCTTTGTTTAAAGTCATCCTTAGGAAATCCTATCTGATCCTCGAGGCCCCCTGCCCCCAACCCAGGACACCCATGAGAGCACAGATGTCACAGAGTGTTCTCTTTCAACATTCCTGACTCATGGCTACAAACTTCCCTATATTCAAGTCAGGTTCTCCTCTCTACTTTTTGGACTCTAACCTGCATATGGCAGAAATGCATCAAATAAACATTCCCTGAATTTAACAAAACTAAAGTTTTCACAAGTAGCCAAAAAAGCTCAAGTTCTATGGGAAAAAAGAGGGGGGGAGGGATGAGGGCTCAAGCCAGCAGTGTTGGCAGTTGTGATGATTGGTGTTCTCCAAATTTCCACGTAAAGATGATGACAGAATCAAGCTATGCTGCAGTCAATGAATTATTTATTTGTGCACAAATCACTGTTAATGGAAATCTTTCATGGCTTGAGATCTAAGATACACTCACTGCCCTATACTTACCACATGGTCGCTTTCATCTTTACTACACAGAGTAATGACAAAGGTAATGGCAGTTACAGGATCAAGGATGCTCGTAAACTAACTTAATCCAGAATAGCTATTCTGAGCTGAAAACACACCTCTATGGATGGGAAGAGCAGTGGATTATACCAAACCAGTCAACACATTGCTACCATCAAACTTAAAAACCTAAGCTTTTCTGGTTGTTAGATACATTACCAACTGAAAGAATAAATTCATTCAAGTAGCTGGTATATTTGTCTTTATTTTGATGCTTAATACTCCCCCCCACCCCCCACCATTTCCCTGAACCAGCCTGTCAAGTGAAATACATCACAGGAAAAGAAAAGTATGTGTCTGTGCACCACCTAGGGCTGCGAGGGTCAAACTGTCCCTTCACTGTGCCACTTCAGCAAGTCATGAAGGGCAGGAGTCATGTTCCTCAGAAGGAAAAGGCAGTTCTGCCCCTATCTGTCTTATTCTGAGAGGCTGAAAGAGACACTCAGGCTCATGGGAGTACTGAAAAGTAGCGTGTTCCCACGGAGGTGAATTCATGGGGAATCTTGGCAAGGGTTAGGGATGAAAAAACCTGAACCCTACCCGGCTAAACCTTTGGGAATATTTAATGAACTGAAAGAACAGCAAGAAGAGGAAGAAGACGCAACTTTTCCTGTGCGTTCTTACTTTTAACGATGAACCCTCATGAAAAACGAAAAGAATAAAATACATATCATTTTGTCTGTTATTATCTCAAATACATAAAATCAAGTTGATCATGCCACTCACTACCCAACCTGGCATCTCTCTTCACTTTCCTTTTATGTGAAAAGTCATTATTTTAACTCCAGGTTCAAAGCCTCCTGCTCCCACCTCCAGAGCATAGGCATGAAAATGAGCACTTTAAAAAACACACTGAGTGAATGAGTGGGGGAGGAGAGGGAGGGAGGAAGGGAGCCTGAGGAGTCTCCATCCAATCAGAATTCTCTCACTGCTTCCTATATACTTTTCTTCCAATTGTCTGCGGCCTGTTAGTCCTTTGTACTGCCCTGTTATTCCAACTTTGGTCCCCAACAACTGCCCTACCCCCACTTCACAAAGAAGTCAGGAGATGACAAGGCCCACTAGGTACAGCTGGCACCTTTTCAGTGAAGGACAATCCTGGGCACAGTGCCCTGGGACACACAGGATACAGCAACAGTTACCAGGGGTGGTGAGCTGTACTAGTGTAAGAGAACCTGAAGGAAGGAAGTAGGGCCCAAGGCAGCCACAGAAGCCCGGGCAATCAAAACCTGGGGTGTGAGGAACTGAGGAGGAAAGTCAAATGAGAAAGACGTCCCTGAGCCTAGGAAGCAAACATTCACTTAAACCATCGAGGCAGGCCCTTCGTGATATGAGTGTGGGAGGAGACACTAAGGGCATGCCACTAGATGACAGCCCTTGAGTGACTTAATGTGAACAGACCCAAGTCCCCAGTGACTGCTACACCCCCTTACCTTACTCCACTCTGCTCTTACCAGGGAACACAACTCACAGGAGCCTCCTAAAGGGCCCTCTACTCAAAAACACTCAGCACCTCCCAAACCAGGGCTACAGAAAGCATCTAGGCCTTCAGTGCCAGTGCTGCAGGGCTATCTTGGCTCGGCTTTTTACCCCTAAACCTCCCAGTATCCTACATGTTCATCTGTTCACAGGTCCCATGTCATTTCGTCTCATGAGTCTTTTCACAGGTAATTGTTTTTGTTGCCATGGTATTTGTTTTACATTGAGCATTTGTATTTTACATTTCAAGAAGGTACTAGACCCAAAGACAGCATACATCAAGGAAGGAGAAAACCCAGGGTGGAGTTCCATAGAGCAATCATTCCAAATCGAAGTTATGGAACTTCACATGGATTTTATACTTCACTATCAAATATATTCATATATATACTTAAATATATAGTCTTTGGGTTTGGTTTTCTTAGTGCATGATTTTTCTTACTTGCTACCTTTTTATAATAAACTTTCAAATGAAAACATTAAAAAAGGGCACTAAAAGCTTGGAAATTTGTCCTTACTGACCCTGTTGCGGATATTTAGTAAGATTCAGACCTACTGATTCATATCACTAATGTCATGAGGCCATTATCTATGTATTATCTATGTATCAATTTCTCAAACTCTAACTTGAATTTTGAAAGGAAACTCACAAATATTTTAATGAAACTCAATAAGTAGTTGCGGGATGTCAACTATTTTGCTCAAGCCTTTTTATTTTCCCCCAGGCTGAGAAAGATATGGAAAAAACAAAGATCTACTATTGCTCTCAAGTGGGGCCTTTAGATACACAGCACAACAAACATACAATTCACATAAATTACTTCACCATAAGGCACGCACACGGGCACACACACACGCACACGGACACACACACAAAAGAAAAAAAAGTCAAGAAGTTACAGGAGAGGAATCGAAGGGTTGAGTGGATTCTGAGACCAGATAAGATAAAACAGAAAGACCAGTGGCATTACATTCAAACATAAAACGAGAACCTCCATGAAGGTGGTTTTGTCCATTATCCACTTTAAGAATTTATAAGAAGCACTGCAACTGCCCAAGGAGCCTGGATCCTAGAACCCATTTTGAAGCGGTTAGAGCATTGCTTGAAGATGACGAGAGTCTCAGGTTGCAGAGAATGACTGGGTAAACTTACAGTGTCTTTCATTAGATCGCACCTGTCAGGGGTCTGAAAACTGCACATTCAGATGCCATGCTGGTATTCGATCTTCTGGGCTGGCTGGAGAATCCCTAAAATCTGATAATTCTCATAATTTCAATATGGCTTCTCTTTCCTTACATGAATCAGACTAAACAGAATGTAGTGACCATATCCACAAAGCTCCTATATTTGGATAATGTCAGTCAACTAGACCCATGCTCTCACAATGACTGTGACATGCCAGCTGACATTAGGTAAATCAGGGTTGCGTTCTGTCTCTGTGATTGATTCACTGGGGCTGTGACTTTGACTAAGCCACTATCTGTAGCACCCAGCTCTCCAGCCGTAGCCTTCATTTCCTCGCATACAAACTAAAGCATACAGAGCTGTTTCCTCACAGGCAGTAACACAGGTGAACATTATTTGCAAATGATGAACTATGACACTGGGTGCTAAAACACACAGAAACAAGGCACACAGAACCTCAGTTTCACAATGGAGGAGAGGTCCGGGAAGTAACTGATGAGAAGTCCCCCACACAGCCATCATACAGTACAAGCCAAAGGAAAGAGGCAGAAATAACTCTACAGAAGAGAACACTGTTAAATCAGAGAGCAGCCTTCCATCGGGGTGTTGAACAGCTATAGAACAGACATGGGCTGAAATGTGCGTTGCTTGTATGACTGTCTTAATGAATGCTGATTGACTAAATAGATTGACTAAATTGATTTCATGAATGAATAAATTGTGTGGCCAAGTGAAACGCTTGAAAAACTCAGGGACATACTTTTTGAAAAATGGAACCACATAGCTCATAAAATCGAGTAGTAACTCATGGACTCCATATGGGTCTATTATAATGATGAAACAAAGTGAGGTCAATGAAAGTCATATACAGATGCTCTTAAAAGCCAATGGTCTAATTTCACTTGTCAATACTCAAACATGTATGATACCCTCTTCAGTTATAATAAAAAAGAAAGGATTTACAATGAAATGGCTTCCATGCACATGAAAATCTACAAAACTGCCCCGTTACAAAAGGGAACAGTTCATCGGCTATACCCTGACAATTGACGGGAGCTAATTGCCTGCAAAGACAGGAGAAGCCACAGTAAGCCCTGCAGGTTTGATGAACACCATCTGAGCAGCTGAAAAGTGTCCAAATACAAGAAAGTGTTTTCTTTTATTTTCTGAATTTTTAGAAATCAGAAGGAGAATAAAAAAAACATATATGGGCATAGCAGAAGAGAACGGAGCTGTGGAAGGTTGAACAATGGGTCTGAGGAAATCACAAAATATAGCAATTTTGACAGACATCAGAAATAGGCATTTTGTACTTCTTAACATAAGACTGCAACAATTTATAATTCTAAATATTAATAACTGTAGTAGTTATATAATTCTGGGCGAGCTAACTACTACTTTGAAATCCAATATTCCCAATAAATATGGATTCTTAATTCTTACTTTAAAATGACCGTGAACTTACAGCTAGGATCTTGAATTATACAGTTTGCTCAATAAAGGCTAAAATGTTTTCTCTTCCTTCTAATGCAAAGACAGCACTTATTAAATTCCTAAATAAATCTACCCATTCAATGAAGGACACTTCCACCCAAGAACATAGATCAGAACCCATGGTTACAGACCCAGGTTTTAGCTAGACATATAATGTTAAGATTGGTCAAAAGCATTACCACCTTGAAGGAAAACAGCAGTGTATAAAACCAACATTATTATAAAGATAAAATAATTCACTTTTCTTATTCTTGGCAGGAATTACCATAAAATGAATATTCTAATGGCTGCAGACTTTCATTCTTTGCAGTATCTTTCTATATGCCACAAATTTGTGATGGGGAGATATTATTATTTAGAGGAAAATCCCTTACTTAAGTGAGAGGACATGGTCAAATTTACCACTAAAGTCTATGAGAAGTCATTGATCATATTGTCTGTCCACATTACAAGAAAAATGTAGAGCAGGAAACCCTTCCTAAAACAGCATCTGGATGAATGGAGAAAACAGGCCATCTCTGTGAGGTCCATGCTGCTGGGCTAAAGAACCACCAGGCATGGAGTGGACAGAATGTAGTACCTATACAGTCCAAAGAGTTCCTGTTCAACTGTTAGCACTAACCACGGTCTTCATTATCATCCATAGTCACTGGCTCCTACTAATAGTCACTGGCTCCTACTAATGGTCACTGGCTCCTACTTCTGGTCAACCATATATTTTATCTTTGGAGAATGTTATGAATTAAGTAGCACACTAATGTAACACAAAACAAAAAGTATTTTCAAGGAACTAACGTACATGAGGCCCAGGGCTCAAGCAGCAAGGCCATGTCCACTTTCAGTCTCTTCTGCATAGTTGACATTACACATCACAAGTTGAAACTGAATGTGAGCACTGTGGCGCACACACTGGGAGGAAGTATAAGAGCCAAGCCTGTGAGTAATATTGAAGTTGATGGTTTGGGTTATTTATTTTCATCTTCTGACATACACAGTAACTACTAAACACAATAAAGCTTTGCCTTTGAAACTTTTAAACATCTCTCTTCCTGATGAGAGTTTCATCTGACTGCCTGATATCTCTTTAAGTATCCAAACCTGTCCCCAAATGGCACTATGTGTGCATAACAATGAGAACTGGTGGTCACAAATGAGTTTTGAATACTGAACCTTACAAGGCAGGAGGAAAAAGATTCCCTGCAGTTTTTAGACCTAAAGTTTCTCCTCTCCTGAATGTCCAGAGGCTACACAAAGGAAGCAAGATCTAAGGCTGAGGCATCAAGGCAAATCACCTCAGATAAGGCAGCTGCTGGTGGCCAGGCCAGACAATATTATCAGCGAGAGACTACCTAAGCAATGGCACCTTTAGGGACTCATAGCTAAACAAACATAGGTGTTTGGTTTTGTTTGAAACCGCCTCCCTGAGTAATTAGACACTTCCTTCTCTTATTCATCAACACTCACTGGATTTTTAAATGGCTCTGGTTTATTTGAAGAGAAATTAAATAGCAAGGTATACAATTTTAGCATCATGGAAAACGTGTAAGACTTCAGTAATTCCAATCTTGTGACCTAAATTAGGAAAACAGTTTCCCCCAAAATTCTCTGTTACTATACAAGGGGTTAATTAAAGCATGAGTTTGCCTGTGTTAAAAAAAATTACCAAGCCCTAAAATCAGAATCATTTAGACTTTCTGATGCCAAAAATCTGTTTGAGAGAGCAGGCTTTACTACGCTGACATTTTAAGAGTAGCCAAAGTCCTGTTCCCACTAAATTCTGGCAGTCCCTAGCGATCTGGGAACAGCCCAAACTCCTCCTTGTTCTCAATTTTCTGTCTCAGGAGCCTCCAGTGCTATCTAGCAGAACATGAAGGTCAACTGAGCAAGTCCTGACTTACATGTCTGATCATGTCACACACAAACTGAAATTTCCATAGCATCAGAATGGCTTAATATGGCAGGATGTGGGATTTCCTTAAAAGCTCATTGTATCTTAGATTTAAGTTCAGTAAGATGCGGTTATGCACGCACACACACACACACACACACACACACACACACAAACTCACTCACACACGGATTTTCCCCAAAGCAAAACAGGATATTCACATATTGATCCAAGATTACAAGAAAATTACCAATAAAATAAAAGGGGTTTAGTAGAATCTGGAGTTAGCATGTGCAAGGGGCCTGGGTTCAATCCTCTGTATCTAACACAACACAATGAAATATAACAGAATTATTGATAAAAGGAGCAATTTCAAATAGTAACTTTTCCATTGTTCAAACCAAATCGGAGAACAAAGACAACAGAGATGATTCAGTGGGTAAGAGTACTTGCTCAGTAAGCATGAGAGTCTACGTTCAGATCATAGCACCCAGGTAAGAAAGTCAGGTCGTAGCCTTATATTTGCTTGTAACTCTAGTGTTGAAGAGCAAGAGCAAGGAGGGCTTCAGGAGCTTGCTGGCTGCTAGTCTAGTCAGTGAAAGGCCCCTCTCAAATGATTAAGGCAGGGAGGCATAGAGCGGAATATATTCACATCCTCACCTGGGTTTTATATACACAGGCCTGTGCACCTGCATACACATGCACACCACCACACATACATATGTACATATACCCTACACACACACATCACCCATGCACATATACCGCACGCACATATCATATATATGCACACATCCCCATCTCACTCACACACACACACACACACACACACACACAGATACATACACACACCAAACACATCACACACACAGTTTTAAACCTGAAGTAATTCTTAAAGCTGCAGGACAGATTTACAAATACATTCACTGAAGTCACAGCCCCATGGTCTATTACTGGTTTTGAGGGCTTCGAACAATTCCTGTCAAAAATCTCACTTAACACCCACTGAACATCACACTTTGGTAACTGGAGTGAAACCACAGAAAGCGTGTACATTCACTTACCTATTGGCTGACTGTTGAGAGAAGGTTCCAATCAAATCAATTCACTTAATCTTTCCAGTAGATCTGATTATCATTGTCTTTGACAAAACTCACAGACTTCACCTAAGGAAAACACAAAAAGAAGAGCACTTCAATAGGGAGCTGGATGCTCTCTGTAACTTAACGATACAAAATTCAAATCGAGACTAGAAATACATCTTTTCTGGTACCGTGCAACAAAGTAACAAAAGTATTTGGTAACTGGATTAAATTTTATAACTGGGGCAAAATGAATGTTCAAGCATAGAGAGATTAAAGTCACAGAGTGAGATGAAAGAGTTTATTTCCAACCCCGATAGGCACATGGGAACAATTGACCACATAATACAAGGACATTAAAAATCACATGCACCAAGCATGGAGATCGTTCTGGAATAACCCCCATGGATTACTGTAATTGGCTGACACAACAAAGATGTAGGTTGTGCTTCACCAAAGCCATTAAATCATAGCTACATCAATTTCTGCTGAGGAACAGACACTAACACCTAGATGGGTGACTTATTCGTAAGAGCTATCAACCCAGCTTAAAAAGAACTCAGCAGGATGGGTTTCCAGACCATTCCTGGCATCCTGTCTTGTTTTCCCGGCAGCTGTTCACAGCAGTGAAGCCCCATCCACAGCTGATTACAAATATAACCAGCACATTCCACTTGTCTTGCCAGTGCAATGCCCGTCCTGAGGTCCAGAAATCAAATTACTGTCTCAGTTATCGGAGCAGTTCCAAGAGAAAGTGAGCAATAGCTCACCTGGAGAGAAACTAAAATAGACACTGGAGGATGGGGCACGAGCGCAGATGACAGAAAATTACATAGCTCCCAGGGAATCCTGAATCGGGTCTCACTAGGGTAGATTCAGTATTTCCAAACAAGCCGGTATTTTGAAGTCACAGAACATAAACACAACCCCATCCTAGTCAAAGTTCAAGCCTATATTCGAAAGACATAATATATACATGGTTTTTATTGCAGTTTGAATTATGAGACAGCCACTTCTCCAGTCTTATTCCACAAGGTAATGAAATCAATCAGTGTTTAGAAGAAACCAGAACGAAATAAATTCGCTATCCACTTCTAGTTTTAGAAGATTTTCACTCCAAAAAAAATTGCTGATAATGGGTAATAAAAATAACAATAGCCACATCCAAGAAGAGCCTATAGTAGTCAAAGGAGTATGTATGAACTTTCAGGAAAATCTATGCCAAGATTCTGGCCTCATAGCTGTTCACTGCGTGGTATTCAGGAAGCTTGGGCAAAGACTCAAGAGACTTCTTTATTAGCAAAGATAAACAGTCCTTATTACCTTGCTGAGTTCCTGCCATTAGTATGACAAGACAAATGTCATGTGCTTTGCTTATTAACTTATCCATCCATTTATTTCTGTGGTGTTGGGAATATTACTCAAGGCCTTCACTTGCAAACTAAGATCTCAACCTCTGCCCTGCGCCCCCCCCAGTTCATCCTGTGTAAGTGTGTGCGCACGCACACATGTCTCCATATCTCTTTGTGTGCTGGTGTCTTGTGGGTCTGCATCTGTCTGTGTGTGTGTGTTAATTTTGTTGGATCAATAAATAAATCACCATCGGCACAACACAAACACTGTGTCTTCGAACACGTAAAGCTGAGAAAATATCCATCTTTCCTTTTTTGTTGTTCTCCAAGCATTTCGAAGGCTTTCAAGTGACAATGGTACCTAGGTTCATGGCACAATTTGTGAATACAGGCCAGGTTGGGCATATGTAGAGGCTGGTGCATGCTTCTTTCAGTTGGTTATTTTCGAGACTAGACTAGGACTCACCTCCTCATGAGGCAGAACACACTTCAAGATCCCTTCTTACTACACAATTTCTTTCATTGTATGTGTCTGTGTGTCTTGTATGCATGTGTATTTATTGTACCAGTGTCTTCTTTCTGGGTGCCACTCTGTATTTTGGGACAAGGACTCTTGCTACACCAGAAACTCACCCACTGGCTAGCCTGACTGGTAGCAAGCCCCCCCAAGATCTCCGTTTCGCCTTTCTGAAGATGTGTTGAGCCACACCTGGCTTTGTGTGTGTGTTTGTATAGGTGCCTGGGGATCTGAAGTCAGGTCCTTGTGCTTCTGTACCCAGTACTCTACCCATTGAGCCATCTCCCCAGCCCTCAAGCTTGACAGTTATTTAATTTTTTTTTAATTTGTACAATGTAAAACTGACCTGGACAAACACTGAAATCTAACATCCCTTTCCAGTCTTGCTCGCTTCTTATATAGATTAGGGTTTCCTTAAATTATATAATTTTTGCCTCCTAAGAAGTCTAAAATTTCTGAATATAACCAGTCATTAGGCCCATCTGTTATCAGGCTCATATGCTAAAAAGCCTTTTCACCTACACAGCTACAAGTATCTTCTTTCTATCTGTTGTTGGGGATGAGCAGTGATTTCAGATGCCTTAAGGACACAGTTACCTCCTGTCAAAGTTCAAGAGCGGCAAGGAGAATACACTCTTTGCCCGTGACTGACGTGATTGCATGACTGCCAGTGATTAGCACAGAAGAGACAATTATGTTGCCTGTAAGCCTAGGTGGCATTTTTTTAAATGGTCATTTCCTTAAAAATAAACAGTGACACATGGCATTACAGTGGCCTACAATCCCATGCTGCAAAGCAAAGAAACAGAGACACATTTTTACAACTAGCAAAAGAGCCTGGGTCTAAACTGCCTCCCCCTCTACCTTCTTTTATGGCTGCCCACACCACACTAGGCACTTCTAGTGCCGCGTGGAGGCGCTGCTCAGTCAGAGGCATTTTGTACCCGTCAGAAAAGTAAAGTTAGCCGGGCAGTGGTGGCACACGCCTTTAATCCCAGCACTCGGGAGGCAGCAGGAAGATCTCTGTGAGATCGAGGCCAGCCTGGTCTACAAGAGCTAGTTCCAGGACAGGCACAAAAGCTACAGAGAAACCTTGTCTCGAACACCCCCCCCCGAAAAAAAAAGTAAAGTTCATGTGAACTTTGTGTTTCAAGGTCTAGCCAGTAGAATCGTCTATCATTAGCTAATACTTGGCCATGCTTGTCACCAAGCGGACTGTTTTAGCTATTCATATCTAATAAATCAGACAAGCCGACAATGCTGGGCTTGCATGGCTGGGGCTAGATGGATGGCTTTCCCTGCTCCTACCCAGGGCCCAAGCTCCACAAGCTCATGGGATAGATACTCCCTGGGGCTGGGCAGTGCTTGTCTGCTGAAGTGGTTCCCAACAGTTGGAGTAACCATGAGTCACCCTGTCCTTCCACACCTGGACTAGCTAGGGTTGAGCAATCTTCCAACACTCTCCTTTCACTGACAATGAAACCTAGGCTCAGAAGGTCAGTACCTCCCAGGGTCTGCAACCAGAAATGGATTTCCTGGTTTCTTTTATACCGTGTCCCCTTTCAAATTGAGGCATCTCACCTTAGAAAAAAGCTGACTGAGTATTAACTTTGTTAAAATTGTTTCTTGGTTTAGGATACAACAGAAAGGTGGAGAGAAACGAGTGCAAAGAGAGAGCCAGACGCCAAACACGGCAAACTTCAGACCATCCTGGCAACACTGGCGCCGCCACCTAACAGCCTGGTTAGCACAACCACCCTGCTTAGTTACTTATATTAGCTTTCCTTAGAACTAAATAACAAAATTGTAAATATTTGAATTAGACAGACAGTCCTATTCTATTACACAAACTCAATACAAGTACTGGCATTTACACAGATGCCCTTGTACTGCATAAGCACTCTTGAGTTTTTACTTACTATTCTGTAAGCAATTCTTTATTTCCGTGTATTCGAGCTGCTCATCTTTCCTAGCCGTGTCCTAGTCCACAGAGTCTGCATGAAGTCACTTCTTACATTAGTCTTGTCCCATATGGGGAAAGACTTCACATACTTTCATGTGTATCACGGGAAATATTATCAGAAAAAATATTATTAAATCAAAAGGCAGGAATATCTTATGAACTCATATTTATCCCATATCAAATGATTTAAATTTAAAGCAACCAACAATAAATAGGTATTCTACATTTAGCAAATGTTCTAACTTTGTACTTGACACATAAAAGAGGTTTATTCAAGTTGTACCTCAGTTTCTTTTTTATTATTATTTTAATGGTGACAGCAATTCTTCTACTGCTTAAAATAATTTGTCTTTTACCTTTAATGAAAAAATTAAATAATCATATAACTTGACCATGTTTAGGTCCTGACTTTACTTTTACAGTTAAATGGCCTTTTATGTTGTGTGTGTATGTGTGTGTGTGTGCATGCGCATGTGTGTGCATGCATGCATGCATGTGAATGTATTATCCTGGAGCTGCAGTTATAGGCAGTTGTGAGCCCACTGCTATGGGTGCTGGGAACTGACCCCAGGCCCTCTACAACAACAGCCAGCACCATCTTCTCAGCCCCTGGTTGCTGGATTATTTTGTATCTTTATCTGGAGTCTATGGAGTCAGTTTCTCGCTTCTATTTTTATTATCTCAATCCACATATCGAAGATGTAACATTGATTCAAACTGTAACACTATGTGATCGGCACTGAACTAATGATTCTGTATTGTTGCATAAACACAGCATGCACATTTTGGACTGTTTCAGGTACTTCTGCGTGTGGTTTGTCTGAGTCTGTAGAAGGACAACCTTTGCTCCTTGTTATTCTTGTCCTAACAATCTTGGATACACGTGTGTGCTTGCAACGTTCTCAGCTGCTTTACTCCAGGTTATGCAGCCTTCAATCCCTGTATTCTTTACCCCTCATTTCATTCATACTCAAAAACTTCCATTTGGATTGCAGTTAAAATTGCACTTACGATAAATGCAATATTTAGGTGTGATTAATGGGAATGTCATTTTAGGACACTTTAGTTTTCATGTTTCCATGTTAAGCAAGTATACTGTATTATAAATTATCTCTGTGTGGATGACACTCTGACTTTCACATCCCATAAATGTTCACATTCTGTTAGGCTCCCCTTCCTCCTTTCCCCGTTCCTATTTTACTTGCTAAAAATACATCATGCCTATCCAGCAACTAATTGTGCTAATTCCTTTTAAGTCTTCCAGAATAATATCCCCTGTATGTGGTTAAACAGTGATTAGGTGGACGATAAGTATTATAAGTCCTATCTTAATTTTTTTTGACAAAACTGAGATCAAACTATACATAAACATTACCACATTCACAAAGTACCTGCATCAACCATTTATTCCATCTGAAGAACCCTTGAGCTCATTTAAAACAAAAATGAATGCCTCAGACAGCCTAGTGCCAAGTACCTTCCTCCCTCCTCATTCTCCAATGTCTCCTGCCTCTTCTGTCATCTAGGCTTGGATTCAAAGACAGGGGGAAACAGAGTGCAAGTGACTTGGAGACATAATAAAATACCAGGCCTCTGTGACACAGGTAGAGGCAGGAGGATCAGGAATTCAAGGACAGCCTCAGCTGCTTTGCAAGTTTGAGACCAATCTGAGCTACATAAGACCCTCTTATAATAAAATATTTTGAACTTATTTGTTTGGACTGAAAACAGTCTACACGTTGTTGTGCATGCTAATTATAACCATATGCCATCGCCCTTGATTTAATGGATACTCATAGGTACTGGAAAGCAATGTTACATTTCAGATAGCGTAAGTGGTCCGTATATCTAGACGCTGTGTTGAGGGGCAAGAGAAAGTCAACACACACAAATGAAAGGAGGAAGCATCTCGATTGTTCATGTGAGAAAAGGTACCTAAGGACCAAGGCTGGTTCTGTGTTTACTTTAGAAGCTACACCATCTGTTCAGTGGTGTGAAAGTACCAGAGCCATTTCTCTGCTTTACCGGAGAAAGACAATGCACAGAGAAAGTGGCAGATACTTCATCTGAACCATAGTTCCTCAAAGACTGCAAGATGTCTACAAATTTTCTTCCCTGGAGTTCAAAATAGCAAGCTGAGTGGGCGTGAGCAGTTCAAGAGAGAAAGAAAGAGGGGGAGAGGAGGGAAGGAGGGGGAAGGGAGAGAGGGGGAGGGAACAAGTAGAAGGAGGAGGAGGAGCTATGGAAAGAAAGTAATCATACTGTCTGCTCCTTGATGCGACATCTACAAGAGGACATCTGAAGAGCTGTGGATGATTTGCGTGAAACGATAGTTTGAGCCAGAATATAAATACAGTTGCATGATTTCACACAGAATCTCTTATTCATATAATATGTGTGTACATGTATATGTGTATGTATGGGGGGGGTAGGAAGGGAGAGAGGGAGTGCAGACACAAAGGTTGGCCCTGGGTGTCTTCCTCAATAGCTCTCCCTTATTTTGGGGGACAGCATATGTCTGATCATGGAGCTTGTTACTTTGCTAAATAAAAATAAATAAATGTTTAGAAAAAAGAGTAAGTGCTCAATGCTAAAAGGCACAGTGAGGATCCTAAAACTAATAATTGCTGAGAACAGGGAGCATTCAGTTAGTCAACAGCAGCTACCAAGGGCTTCAAATATGCTGAAGGTACAGGGCCCCAGGCTGGAATGGGAAGTAGACAGAAATGAAGAAAGAGACGGACCCTCAGGGCGAGCAAGAAAGTAGAGTTCAGACAATTACAGCGCACCTGCTTTGAGGTCAAAGATCTCATCGCTGGAGGCTTCCAGCCAGAATTCACTTTGAACCTAGGGAAGAGAGACCGCCATTCAAGTATTTTCAGGTCTGAAAGTTACAATCCTACCCGAGGATGGAGAGGACTGGATAACTTGCCTTTGTCCCATGCAAATTCGCTCCACTAGCAACAGTAACAGTGTTAGGAATGACATTTTGGGTGTAAGCCTGGGAGCACAAAATTATCATTTTTGTGTACATATTTATGCACATGTATGAATCTGGTTAACATTCGTCTTTAATAACAGCTTCAACAGCATTAGGCCACAACTTTTTAACATAATTGATAATTTTCTGTTAGTGTTTGAATATTACTTTTATTGCAAAAAAATAGATGCTTCTTATACAGTACTTTGGGATGGCACATACCCACACAACACCCTCAGCTACAGCATCTTCTTCCTGTCCTCCCACCCTGGCTGACAACAGGAAGAAACATTCCCAGAAACAGAATGAAATCATTCATGAATTATACCTTCTTCTTTTTTTTTAACCTCCTCCGAAACATTTTCCTCCTGGCCCACATGTTATATGTACTGCACAAAGTAGCCGATAGAAAAGCAAGAGTGAACTGAAAAGATCTCTATCAAAGTAGAAATTCCAGCAAGAGGCCATTGTGAAGATGGTAACATGGGACTGGGGAGATGTAACTGCCACCAGAAAGTGCAGGAGAAGCATTTGAAAAAGAATTAAGACAGGGCACCATCCCTAGGCCAGGTTAACAACCTTACCATTCTACTTCCATTGGCCGTAGAACATCCTCCATCACCTTAATGAAGCACTGAAAACATACTGGGATGCTCCATGTGCCGTGTTTCACAGTAATGTCAACTGGCCTGATGCATTAATCGAAAGGATTAAAACAAACAAACAAACAAGCCAAAAGCAAAGTGGGTACCTTTTGGTGGGTGTTGCCAAGATATGCCACTAAGCAAATATGCCCCATACAGCAGAGTTAGTGCAAGAGGTTTTATTGAGGGAGGAGGAAGGGAGGAAATGAATGAGGGAATGGCCATCTAGAAGTGGGGACATGAGAGAGGTGGGTGAGAGACGAGAGAACAGGCCAGAAAAGAGGTAAAAGAGAAGCAAGTGAGGGCCACTGTGATTGGCAGGCACTTTTAAAAGGTGCACCTGACATAGCTGAAGGTGGGAAGGCACCTGGAGGCAGGCGATGACTAACGTCAGTTACTGCCTAGGTGTTGAGGCAGGCTGCCGCCGCCGCAGGAACCAACATTAACTATCCCTGGGACTTGCTTTTCCTACCAAACTCTGCCACTTCAAGACTTTGAGGCTCAAACATTGTAAGACACCTGTAATCATAACTTCTACTAGGTAGAGCCCTGGAACTCCGCTTCCTCCAGTGAATTATTGTCCTCCATCTATAGGCCCATCCCAGACCTGGACATGCAAGCCCTCACTAACAAGGAAAAAATGTCGTCAGCATAAGAAATCTAAATCAAGTCTAACTTATGAACAGCTTCAGACCATGAAATACAATACGAATGGGATGCCCTGATGAAACCACAAAGCCTGCCTTCCCCAAATCTCTCTACTCAGAACCCTTCCTGGTACCCTCCCCTGAGTCATGGGACCAAGTCAACTCCAACTATTTCATTTCTCCAAACCCGCAACAGCTAAAGAGCTCCAAAATTTCACTGGAGGGGACCAAAGAACAAAAACAAACAAAACAAAGTAAGTTTTTGTGGGGAAAAGAAAATTAAGAGGAAAACAAAAGCAAGCATGAAATCTTGGGACTTTATCGACTCCTACATAAAGAAGTAAACAGCTGTCCCTGAGAAGGAGATGGGCTTTGCTAGAGAAGCATGAAGAAACTCCTCTTGGTGGGAAAACTAGTGAGATACACAGCAAGTGACTCTTAAGATGTAAATCAGGACAAGACAGACCTCTTTTGGTTTTCTGAGGCAATTTCTGTTTGAATTGAATTGGTCTTCTGAACACAGACCATTGGCGGTAAAAGTCTCCCTCACCAGACAACGATAAGATAAGGTGTGCATAGCTTTGGGCTAGTTATGAAACGCAGGACCATTTTATACTCCTTGGTAGCCGCCACTGCAGTCCTCTGTGTTCACGGGTCTACCTGCTTTTAGAACTGTCAAGGGGAATCACCAGAAGTCACGGACTTCGATCTGCAGCAGCACAGCTTCTAACCACACCCCTAGAATTGTGGGTCACACAGGGTTCAGCTGAGAAAGACTTCCCCTGCCAGAAGTTATGTCTTCAGGAATCCAACTGCCAGGCCTAGACTAAATGAAGGTCAGTGCAGCCCCCAGAGGAAGCTGTGGAACTAGCTGGGTTGGTTCTCCCAAGGAGCCAGGCCTAGAAAACCCTTCAGACTAACAATGGACCTGGCAGAGAGAGCTGTCTTCCCCCACACAGAGGGGCGGGCCCTCCTCCCAAAGGACAGTCAGAGTGCAAACCTGTCTCCAGCAGACACCCAAAGAAGGCACAGCAGAGCAGTCAGGGACAGCCACTTGTGGCTGACACAAAGAAAGGCTCAGCCTCAGGACTAAGACTGTGGAAATGTATATTGCAGACAGGACATCCCTCCTGGCACTCAGTAAGTGAAGCCCAGGCCACAGCAACAACAACCTGGCCAGAGGACAGCCCGCACCACACATCAAAGCCAGAGGCGCTGGGAGGCTGGCCAAAGACTCTGGGAGCTGCTGGGGAGTGCACTGCCAGGGACAATAGAGAAAGGGACCTGGTAGAATCTATGAATTCCCAGCACTGGGGAGGTCTTCTCAGAGATCCTGCCCTCTCCTGTCAGAGCTGTGATTTAATCTCTTTGAAGAAATAAAAAAGGGAAAGAATATACATTCTTCAACGTTTCTGTCGGAAAGACCGACACCACTATGCAAGCTGAATGCACTCTGGTCCCCACAGCCTGCAGCCAAAATCCAAAACAATAGAGCTGAGTGAGATATAGCGCGCATGCATACACACACACACACACACACACACACACACACACAC
>LOJH01001883.1:20378-41902 GCA_001685095.1 Ellobius talpinus
TTTGGAAGAACAGGCAATGCTCTTAACCTCTGAGCCATCTCTCCAGCCCCCGGGAAAAAAGTTATTTATGCATCCAAGTCAGCATATAGCAAATTCAAGGGTGGAGTAATCACAGATATAGCTCAGCAGTTTGGAGGTCCTGCCACCGAGAACTGACTCATCCAGGAATCAGGATACCCACAACACAGGCAGAGGAAGAAGAGAGAAGAGGGGCTGGATAGACAGGCCTGGGAGGGTGGCTGCGGGTCCTCGCATGCTGAGGCCTGGTGAACCAACGTGGCCCAACAAGGTGAGCCTTAGAACTGAAGGGTCTGCAGGGATCCCTGTATGGCTCTATCTACTACAAGAGGCAAGGCCACAGGCACAGCTGCAGGGGGTGTGTGAGAAGCTGGCCTGGGAAGGTCCATCTGGCTGTGGACAGCCAGACTGAGGGTGGGGGCCCAGTTGGCCTGCCAGACTCCTGGCTGGAGAATATTGGAAGCATCTGGAAGGCATCAGGTCCCTTCAACCAATGGATGCCAAGAGACCAAACAAGGCTGCAGTAAGCACGGGCTGGGTGGATGTCCCCGCCTCCTCCTAACCTTCCAAGTAGAATATCCATTTGGCTGTGCCATTTAACTTCAGAGCCTCCTGTGGGATACATGAGCATCTTAAGATCAAAAGACATATTGATTTGCCCTTTCCAGACAGCGGGCTGATTTCAGGAGCATAGAAAACCATACCCGTTAGGTGGATACAATATTTTGTATTTTAACTTTTGTTCTCTTTCCAAGCATAGTCCTGGGGTGATGAAACCCAGCTGGTGCTCTTAATGGTGCTGCATCCTGTAGAAAACAGAGAACTGAATGAAAACCAGGTATGAAGAGGCCCCCAGAGCGATGACATGTGTGTGTGTGTGGCATCATACTGAGAAATTGGATCCACAGAGGCCACTCCTTAAAGCGGTGTTTCTTAACTTTAATGCTGTGACCCTTTAATACAGTTTAATATAGTCATGTTGTGGTGACCCTCTCCTCCCCAACCATAAAATTAAGAACCACAGAGTTAAAGTAATTCCTTGACTGGGGCCTTCTAGGACTCCACCTATCCCTGGGTCTTCTGAGTCACTGGCCACAGCTTGCGTCTGCATCTTCTCCCGTGGGTCCTGGGCCCTGGTCTTGTGTCCTCCTCCCTCCCTTTTCAGTGTTGATACAGTTGTTTCTTGGTCCCAGTTACTCTTTAGACAGAATTCACATCTCCAACCAAGCTGTCCTCCAAATTCAGATATGCACCCCATCATTGCCTCCTGGATGCTCATTTGTTTTTCAGAATTTAGCCTATTTTATACCTTTATGTACTATAATGGCTGACCCATGACCCCTGCCCCCACATCCATACACTAATGTTCTAAACCCCAGGATCTTAGCACCTGACATATTTGGAGTCAGTAAGGCACTAAGGATGAGTGAGGTCATTGTGATGTGTCCTAATTCAATATGATGCTGTCCTTGCAAGGAGATGGAGATATAGACATGCACAAAGGGATAACCACACAAGAACACAGGGAGAAGACGGATGTCTGTAAATAGCCGAGGAGAAAGGACTCAGAAGAAAGTAGCCTGGAGGCAGCTTGACTTTTCTGTTTTCTAGAAAGACAAGATGCCTTGTTCTACATCGTTTGGTCCTGGAAACTTGACTAGGCAATGAGCGATGAAGGAAGGACAGACACACAGATACTCATACAGAGAAGCTGGGATTGGGTGTGTTTGCTTGCTCTGGTGGAGGCACCAACTACAACCCAGAAGCTCAGCCCATTTATTTTATATATCTCAACTAGGAGGCAGATTTGTTGCATACAGCTAAATAAGGGGCAGGTTTAGCTGCACTATGTGGGAGGTCCCTGGAGGAGAACAGTCTCAGGCTCCAAAGGCTGACTGACTACCCAGCAGGCAGAGCTGCTGGCTAAGAATGTTTCAGGACCTGTAAAACCCGCACACAGTACATGGACACAAGTGATTATCCTTTTATGACTTTTCAGAGGCCTGGACACAGATCCTCCTAGATAGAGATTACACATAGCCAGGGCACTACGGTTCAAGAAAGCACCATGCATAATAATGAGAAACTGACCATGGAATCCAGGCAGCATCTCTTCTTACCAGAGCCACACAAGGCAGAGTGAGAGGTACTTGGGGGCTCCGTACTTAGGCTCCTCCCACCTTGTAAAAACCTCAACCAAGACTAACAGAGTCTGAGTATGCCTCCCCTGAGGAACTGGGCACCGAGGGCCTGTGCTCACCTCCTACTCCATATGGCTCTTAGGTGCTTCATGTCTCAAGGTTGCCAGGTGGTGGCGGCGCTTGCCTTTATCCCAGCACTCAGGAGGTAGAAGTAGAAAGATCTCTCAGTTTGAGACCAGCCTTGTCTACAAAGCCAGTTTCATGACAAAGAGAATCCCTGTCTTGAAAAATAACAAAACAAAACAAAAAGTCTCAATCTCAAGGTTTTAGGGAGTGAGGTGTGACCCCTGAAACATATATGTGTCATCATACCTTGTGTTTGCCAGCCTTTTGTCACTGTGACAAAGTACCTGGTATAAACTTGCAAGGAAGATTGGAGAGATGACTTAGTTTGTTAGGAGCACTTGTTGCTCTTGCAGACGACCTGGGTTCACATCCCAGCATCCAATGACAGCTCACAACTGCCTGTAACCTTGGTGCTGAAGGATCTCATGCCCTCTCCTGGCCTCTGAGGGTACTGCACACACATGGTGCACAGACATACAGGCAGGCAAAACAGCCATACACATAAAAAATAAGTAAATCTCAAAAAAAATTAAAAGAAGAAAATATTTACTTTGTTCAGGGTTTCAGAAGGCTCAACGCAAGTTCAGCTGAATTCATTTCTATGGACCTGAGACAAGACAAAATACCACGACAGCAGGAACATGTGGTGGGGGAGGATGCTTTGCTCATAGCGATAGGTAATTAGGAAAACACAGAAGAAGAGGCCAGCAAAAAGATGTACCCTTTAAAGACAACACCGGTCTCCCACTTCTTCCGGTGAGGCCCCACCTTCTCTAGTCTCTGCTAGCCTACTACAGTCTGGTCAATTATTAATCCCTTGATGGGTTAACGATTGTTGAAGTTAGACCCATCATGATAAACCACCCTGTCAATGCGTGAATCCTTTATTTGAACATTAAGCCTTACGAACCAGTGACTTTTAGGGACACTTGATCTAAACCACAATGTGCTTTTGCCCATGCACAGGATACCAGGGAAGTCAGGGCTCAGACCCATGAGGAAAGAGCACACTAGAGGAAATCATGCAGAGTTTCACCATTATCAAGGACAGAAAGACACTAAGATTCTAAATTGAAGGTTGGAATTACCAGTGAGAAGACTAGCTGGGGGTAGTATGGATACCAGAGGAAGGCAGAGATCTAAAAGCAGGGTGGCTCAGGCAGGGCTGGGGGACTGGAACCCCTGCAAACCCACTGGTCAGTGCAGGCAATCCTGACAGACGCTTCCAAATCTCTGTTCATCATCGAAGGAAGTCAGGACAGGAACTCAGACAGGGCAGCAACATGGAGGCAGGAACTGGTGCAGAGGCCATGGAGGGGTGTTGCCTACTAACTTGCTTCCCATGGCTTGCTCAGCCTTTTTTTTTAAATAGACTCCAGGACCACCAGCTAGGGTGGGCTGTGCCCTCCCATCAATCACTAATCAAGAAAATGCCAAACTGGCTTGCCTATAGTTAGATCTTTATGGAGGCATTTTCTTCATTGGGGTCCCTCCTCTCAAATGGCTTTAGCTTGTGTCGTTGACATGAAACTCTCCAGCACCCCAGCTTTCCTCTCAGGTCCTACTGTCAAACACGGGAAGTGGACAAAAGACGGTCAGAGGTGTCCCATGGAAGGCATGTGTAGTAGGCATGGGAGAATTTAGAAGTGGGAAGAAAGGAGCCAGTGTTGGGTCTGAGCCTTGAAGAAAAAAACACTGATGCTCCAATACAGACTGAGGGAGGAAGAAGAGGAATTTGCCATGTACACTGAAGGGAAGGGCCATGCAGGTTCATGCAATGGCTCTTGGGTATAGTTGGTTCTCAAGGGGCAAAGACTAGACTAGCAGGCAGGATCATTACTGACAGGGCTTAAAGCCATCGTCCACACTTCTGAGGTTAGATTTGGCAGGGGTGGGTGTGGGTGTGTTGGGAGTGTGGGCAGGGGTGAGGTGGGAGGTAGGGGTGGGAGTGTGGTGGGGGTGTCAGTAGGGATGGAGTAGGGTGGGGGTGAGTCCAATATGGTTTTGGAGAGTGATGAGGTCAGGTTTGCTTCCTGAAAGAATCTGGCCCCAAGGTTCTCAAATATCTACACAAAAGACTGCTTTACAAAAGAGGCTAGGGACATAGCTCAGTTGGTAGAATACTTGTCTATCACACTTGAAAGACTGAATATGATCTCCAGCATTACAAAAACCGGGTGTGGAGGTGCATACCTATAATCCTGACACTCGGGAAGTGGAGGCAGGAGGATCAGAAGCTCAAGGTAATCCTCAACTACATAGCAGTTGAATGCTGAGGTCAGCCTGGGCTACAAGAAAACCCTGTGCAAACCAAACAAACCAAACGTGGCTGTCTTAGTTGCTTTCTCTGTTAGGTGGAGGCAATAATCCCATGTGCCAGGTGGCCTGTGTCACTGCTGAATGTCACAGTTGTTCTCAGATTTCTGGGCCAGGAAGGAATGGCCATTTCAGGAGAATGCAGCTCTTACTGTTATGACTGGCCTTCACAGAAGGAGGTCAGAAACCACACAGCAACAAAGCTGTTGGCTGCTCTCAGAAGCCAGGCCTAAGCCCAAACAGCAGCCGTGGATGATGGTCTGTGTGCTGACCAGACCAGGTGTCTGAGCCAAGGGCCACGCCCACCACAGAGCTAATCTTTGAGGGAGGCAGGTTTAGGGGAGCATCTCTGTTTCACATCTATAGTGCTAGGGCCCCAGGAACAGTTGAGTGGGACCTAGAGGTGAAGAACAGACTCTGAGAGAGGAGCCGAGGTTGAGGAGCCACTGTACTAGAAGCGGGGCTCCCATCACCCCCTTCCAGGTCAGAACCCTTCCTCAGACTGCACTTCCAGATTCCTGTGGAATTCCACGTGCAAACAAAATCCGGCACCCTAGAAGTCAGTGTCCCTAGCTTGCCTCTTCCAGCACTGAGTGCCACATAAGGAGGGAAGAGGGGGACACTAGCCCACTGGAGCACGTGGCTCTCATGGGCTTTGCCCTTCTCCCCAGTTCCCTCTGCTTTGCTAAAACCTGTTAGATTACATTCCTAAAGATAGTCCCCAAGGTCTAGTCCCTTATTTGGCCACTTCTTCCTCTGGAGGCCTACCTACTACCAAGGTCCAGCTATCGAAGTATTAAAGCCCAGCAATTAAAAGCCCCTTTGGTTCACATAATTAACATGTCCAATTAAAATTAAGCTCCTCATCCTAACACGGGGTTTCCCATTTCACCTTTATAAACTGCCATTTGCTATGTTCCACTTCTGTCCCCTCTCTACGAGGCAGTTCTTTATCCCTCTGGGAGAAATACCCCTACCCTTTTCCCGTTACCCCCTCCCCCTTCTCTCTCACTCCCTACCTCCTTTACCACCGCACCCCAACCCATTCTAACACACACCTCCCCTTTTCCTCCTCTTAAAAACTACACCTGCAAGGCCATGTGCTGCTGTTTCTCTGCCTGAGTCAGAAAGCAGCCACTTTAACTTTCGTTCCCCACTTAATAAAGGATCTCTCTGTGAAAACAGGTGTTTAGGTGTGGTTTGTGCCTAACCGGGGTCCAGGAGAGAGGCATTGTTGTGCAGGGGTCTCCTTCCAGAGAGGCTTAGTGTCATGTTGTGTAGCAATTTCCTCTAAGAAAAACTCTTCCATCTTGGAGGGAAGTTCACAGAGACATAGGATGTTCTAAGAGGAAAACATTTTACTCTTGGGGAAGCTGGTTAGGGCACAGTATATAAAAGGGGAAGGAAACTGTCCTTCCTAGAAGGAAGCTCCTTAAGATACAAGATGTTCTAGGGGTAGGTGAAACTCCATCCTGTAAATAGGCTCCTTAAGCCCAGGAAGTAAACAACCCAAAAGTTTCAGGAAGTCCCTGAAACTGACCACTAGATATCTCCACCCTGTGCTATATGGGAGCTCTCAAATGTCCTGAGCTGCCTGGAGCAGACCAGCCAAGATGCTTGGAAGGAGCGGTGACTGTCTGTCTAGAAGAGACTGATACCAGCTGGACTATGTGGAAGGGACACTCTCCAATATGTGGAGCCTCTTGCAGGTTATGCAGTGAGCTCCAGGTTTCTAGCTTTCCTGAACTGTCAGCCATGCTGGGAAGGGCTTTTTTAATATAGCTTCCTTTGAGTCATTTCTGCTCCCATAAGTAACCTCTCACCCATACGTCTGTAAGTAATCCAAATAAAACTCAATGATTCCCCTCTTCTGGCATGGTGGTATACATGCAGGAGGAGCACTGTATGCATAACAAATAAAAAAACCCTCAATGATTTACCAAGATGGTGTTATTCGCACCTTGGTCTGACCTTGGATCCCTATCTAGGGTAAGTAAATGTTTGTTCACTTCTCTCCTGGAAGAATGTCACACCACACAAATCAGTGTCAGGACAGCCAAGAAAAGCCTGGCATCCCACTCCCTGAGGCTATTGGAATGGGGAACAGTGGTCACACCTCACTAGTGTGCCTTCTTGTCTCTCACCTGGTGTAATGGTGACTTACGGTTCCCACAACTCGGGGGGTGGGGGGAATAAGAGCCTGAAGTGAGCAACCCTGTCTATAGCACAGAGTGGGCCCTGGCACAGGGCAGGTGCCTCATAAACACCAGCAGGGAGACATGAGGGTGAGGGGGAGCACATGCCAATACTTTCCACTGACGCCCGAATTCCGTTTGAAGGTTGTAATTTGGCCAGGGGCTTGTTTTAATTAGCGAGCTGCAGGAAGAGTGAATGTGGGGGACTCGAATGCTTGATGATTTCTCCAGGTGGCAGGAAAAAATATTAAATGATAAAAACAGTCTGAGAAGCATTCTTGGGAGCAGGGCCTTTTAGCATAACCTAAATATAGCAAAGGGTATTTTTGTAGATGGCAACATGGTGCCCAAGACTTAGAAGAAAACAGCATCTCTTCCCAAGTTTCCATCCGGCTCTCTCATGAATCAAGGTGACCAGCATCAGCTGGAAGCATCCAGCTGCCTGAGGGTGGGTCCTACAACCTGGCTCTGGGCACTGCCTGGAGCAGAGGGGCAAGAATGAGCAGTACTGCAACCCTGCCCTACTGTAGGACCCGGATCAGCCACACCTCTGAGGCTTTTGCAAATCTGCATTTTGAAGAGGAAGCAAAGCTCCGAGGAGGCAGAATTCAGTCAAAGAGCTTCAAAAACAAACTCAAGGGCCCGAGTCCCACAAACCCCTAATTGAGACCAGGTTAGCAGAACCGCAGCAGGGGCTCAGCCATGTGGTGTCTGACAAAAGCCTTCCTCCCCCAGCGGCTTCTTCTCTGAGTTTTTGGCATAAGCCATAACAAACACCATACAGAACCAATTACTCGGTGCCCCACGGAAGAGGCGGTGCTGCGGCTGGGGTGGCTGGCAGTGGACCCCCTCCCTGGATGTCTCCTCTGGGCAGAGGGCTACCCCACTGCCAGTTCTGTGACCCTGCTGTGTCCAGAGCCAGGCCTGCCAGCCCCAGGAAAACCGCAGAGTGATTGATGGTGAATCTGGGAACGTGGGATGTTTGGTGACTTCCACTCAGAAAGATGGGTTCATAGATGTTAACTGAATGGATAAAGGCCACCCAAGGGCTTTTAATGTCACAATCCAAAAGAGATTGGAGGGAGAGTTTGGTGGGGTGAGGTGTTGCTGGGTGTGTGATTAAGGAAAGCACCCAAATGTGCTCTGTGGGCAAACCTCTGAGTATTGTTTAAGGCTTTGTACCATGTGGTTCCTTTCCCTTAGAACTTGCGTCCCACTTGTTCACGGCCTTACGTATAGAGAGTCAGAGAAGGTGGCAGATGAAGGGCTGGAGCTTGCCTTGCAACAGGTGGCCTAAGATTGCCAAGCGTGCTTTCAGGAGTGAGACTTCTGAGTTCCAGTCCTCACTGTCCTTGTGACTTGGTTGCTAAGGCTGAGAGTCCTCATCTGAAGGTAGGAACCGTATGAGGGTGACACTCTCAAGTTGTGTTCAGCAGAACATGGAGGAGTCCAAGCAAAAGACGCAGGACAGAGAAAGGCTCTACAGAAGGAGCTGTGGTTTCCTTTCTGCTGGAGGCACTGTGCAGCTAAGAAAACCCCACACTGAGCTTGTCACTTTAGGCATGTCGGGGCAGCCTGGCTGGGAAGGATATTTGTGGGCGAAGGGCTGCTTCACTCACCTGACATGTTTACTTCATGGCTGCCTTCTAAAAGCAAAGCAAACAAATGCACTCAAATCTGTTATTAATCAGAAGCCCCAGAGGCAGCAGCAGGCAAGCCTACCTACACCATGGAGACGCTGGCCCAGGCTCAAGGAGCTAATTCCAGGTGAGGGATGGTGGGCCTATGTGGGCATCCACGGCAAAGCCCTTGTAGACGGCAGGAGCCTATGAAAAGGACGTCAGGGAGAACTTGCAACCTTCAGACTTTTCTCTAAGGAGCCGGCTGTTGCCATCCAGTAATGCCTTGCTGGGCCCCAGGGACTGACCAAACCTTTGGTCTGTCTTCAGCATCTTCTCTGGTACCTTCTGCCCCTCTTAGGACCCTCTCAGTCGTTCCTGACTTCTCAGCCCAGAGCCCTTAATGGCAGGGTGCATCTTCATTTGCGGGGTGTGTGTGAAAGAGACTAATAGAATATCTATTCACCCCAGATAGGACTCCAGCAGACAAAAGAAAGAATTACATCCAAACCAATTTTGTTTACAGGAGCATGGGGAAGGGGTGTGGGTGACTTGAGAAGCAGCTGCGTCACCAAAAAGCGTATCCCAGCAGAGGCGACCCCAGCACAACACTGGAGCCAATCTTCCACCTCCTTTATATTCTAGTACATTAGGATGAAGTGCACCTGAGGATGCTGGGGGGAGGGGCAGGGAGCGGCTGGAATCTAAAGCAAGCCTCCGCCTCCTCCCCCCACTTCTTCTATTAATAGAAGTGTTAATAGGCCAGATCCTGTGAGGGCTGCATGCTGGTTATCATGGTTATTTTGCTTTCAAGACAGCAGTGGTGTGTCATTCCTGGGGACAGAGGTCCACTAGGTAGGACTTCATCAGAGCTATCCCCCTGCCCCGGGCCCTGCTGTGTACAGTACTAAGTCCCTCCATCTGCCCACAGGTCCCACTGCGCTGGACCTAGTGAACAAGCAGGAAGGATGGGTGCAGCCTGTACCCTGAGCGTGAGGGGATAAGGGCAGTCTCTGAAAAGTCTTCCTTGATAGGTCCTAGATAGGTTTATAGTGAGGCCGTTTACAATTTTTCCTTGAAGGAGGAGTTCAAATTGAGAATACGGATGGAATTAGACCCTAATTTAGGTTTTTTTCATGTGTGTATAGATGCATGTGTGGTTCCTCAGTAATCATTAATTTTTTTTTTAAATCGTGTATGTTTAGCCTACAGTATATGTGAGTACCAGGGTGCATAGGCCAGAGGCCAATATACAGAGTCTTTCTCCTTCTCCACCTTTGTGTTTGAGACAAGGTCTCTCCAAGCCCAGAACTCACTGATTGGCTAAGCTGACTGTCCAGTGAGCTTCAGGGATCTCCCTGTTTCCGCCCTGCCATTACTAGGGTTATCGGTGCAGGCTATAGCACCTGCCTTTTTATGTGATTGCATGGATGCGGAGAACTCAAATTCAGTTCTTTGTGATTGCATGGCAGTTGCTTTCCGACTAGGCTGTCTTCTTCATTTTTTGAGAGGGGCTTTCTCATTGGGACAGTTTATCAATCCATCCAGTCTGGTTAGCCAATGAGCCCCAGGACCTCTGCTTCCCCTGGTCCTGGGATTAATAACAAATGGGCATCACAGTGCTGGGCTTTTTACGTGGGTGTTAGGGATTGAACTTGGGTCCTCATGCTTGCACAGCAAGCTCTTTCCTGGCTGAACTGTCTCCCCAGAACCACCTTCAGTTTTGTGAATAGGATCTATTCCCTCCTCCCCCCTCCCAAAAAAGATCATTTTGGTTGGAGGTGGACTTAGAAAAAAAGAAGCACTATTGGAGCCTAGTAAAAGAGACTCCTGCAAGGTTTCGTGTCTGGAGGGATACTGGATGCCAGGACAGGGGCCAAGTATATGGATAAGAGGGAGTTACTTCAGAGTGAGGTAGGCCTTGGCTGGTAGAGGCAGCATGGGGAAGGGGCAGGAATGATTTCCAGGTTTCTCTTGTAGGACCTGGGTTGCCTTTCATCAGGGTGGCATCTAGTGATAGAAGCGAAAGCCAGGTTGGGGGGAAATTATGGGTTTGGTTTTGACACACCTGTGGGATGTCTAGGTAGAAGTTTATGTAGATGTGGTGAAGGAAGAAACTCAGAAGAGAAGGGCCGGAGATCTGATTGGAGCTGTGGGGTATCAGTCCACAGTTGATACCAGCCGGCAGAAGCCTCCAAAAGGCTGTACAGCCCCAGCCCACCCATGCCTCGAGAGAGGAGCCAGCAGGAGCCCCCAGGGTTACAACATCCCTAGGTGATTTGTAGGAAAGATGTCTCCTGTGTTTGTTTCTCAGGGGGCCTTCTGGAGGGAATCTAAAAGCCCACATTCTGATCCTCGGTGTAATTTCCAGTCATTTCCACCAACAACATTTGGTTCCTATTATCAAAAGATACTCACACAGATGCTGCATTAAAACCCTGGCTTCCACGGATAAAGAAAACAAGACAATCTGAAGTATTGCAGCAGCTCTCAGACATTTACGATTCCAAGAAACGCTCGTTGGCTAACTCTCCAGCAGATCCATTTCCAGTGTTTCTGGGTGGAAGAAGGCCAGCTGCTCCTGGGATTCAAGGCTGTCATCTGAACTTGCAGCCGGGAAGGCCAATGGGAGGAGGCCTGGGCATTTCCCCCAACCTCCGGCCTCACACTCAGGGGGGCCCCCAGACAGGACTGATCAGGGTTTGTTTACTGAGAAAGGAAACAGGCCAATGCCACAAGTCATCACATGAGATGTGTTCTCATTTGATGTTGCTTACCAAAGGTTCCAGCAGCTTGTTACGGGGAGGGGTGACTTTTCTAAGACAGAGATGGAAAAATATTTATGCAGAACTCATGGTTTGTACATTAATGAGGAACTTTAGCCTTCTCTGCTGTTAAATTTGATCTCAATGATTTTGGCTCTTTCCATGTAACGTTACTGGCACGGCATGCAACGTGCATGAGCCCTGGATATCCTCGAGCGTATTTTTCGCGTAATTGCCATTTACTTCTCAGAATAAGATTAGGATGACTGTGTGTGTATTAACCCCATTTTGCAAATGTGGAAACTCAGTCTTGGGACATCTAAGTTGTGTTTCCAAAAGTGTACGGGCAGCAAGAGGACAGAAGGTATTCAGGTGTCAGATGTGACCCTACACACGCATTTGACACTGGGGCTGAGTCCCAGAGGCCACAGTGACCTGGGATGGGCAGTATGCACCTTTTCGCATGTCCCACCCACTTACTAATCAATGATTGGTGAGTGACTGGGGTCAGAAACTTGGCCACAATCACAGGAAGCTGAGAAAGCCGACCCTGGCCCCAGGCCTGACGTTCTCCACTTGGCATGGACTCCGCTCCTCTTCCTGCATCCCCAACTTGTGTTGCTGCAGGCAGATGACATGGCCTGCCTCGGACAACTGGGCTCCATCAAGTCCTCAGTTCTGGGAACGTGGAATACTCTAGATCTCAGTGAAGTTATGGCTTCATCAGGCAAGGCTCGGGGAATCTTGGAGAAGGAGGCAAAAGAGGCTGAACGTGTAGCTAGGATCCAAATTTGGAAGGGAGCCAAATCCTGAGACCAAAGTCTTTCTGTTACTGCTTCCATACTGCTCCTCTTACGTACACAGTTGGCATGAAACTCAGTCAGCTCTTCACCTTCCCTGGGGCTTGCTTGCCTGGCAAGTTTCAGCTGAGTCTGGGACAGCCTCCTTTTTGCTACGTGCTTGGTGCCTCAGTGACCAGCCAGCTCCCCTCACCATCCAGCCAGACCTATCACGTGGATGGCCAACTTGTAGCCCCTGAGTGGAGGCTGGACTCCTAGAAAACAGACTCATGGCCATGGGAAAGACACCAATGCCTCAGACTCATGGGAATGACTTCCCGGGTCAGACTCATGGGAATGGGAAGGCCTCGTCCTGGTCAAAGTTGAGATGATTACAGTGCGTTCTGAAAGGATCAGCCACAGTTTCCTCCTTCCCAAGACAGCTTTCGACATTTATCTAAGTTACTAATGAAAACATCAAAATCACTCTCAGCCATTTTGTAGGGCTATTTGAGTTGAGCTGTCCAAGCATTTGCTTATTAATTTCTGCCCCTCTGCTCTCCAGACTACATGTCATTTCTTATCTTCCCCCAAATGGTGGGCTTTAACCTAGGGCATTGCACATGCTAAGTAAGAGTTCTCCCACTGTGGTGATTGGATGAGAATGCTCCCCCCCTAGACTCAGATGTTTGAATACTTTGTCCCCAGTTGGTGGAGCTGTTTGGGTAGGTATTGGAGGTGTGACTTTACCAGAAGAAGTATGCCATTGGAGCGTGGGTGGTAGGGCCTTTGAGGTTTCAAAAGCCTTACACCAGTTTTGAGTTTGTTGTTTCTACTTCCTGCTTGTGATTTAAGATGCAAGTCCTCGGGATCCTGTTCAAATCAGCTGCCTGCTATCATGCTTCCCTGCCATAATGGGCTCTTATCCCTCTGGAATCATAAGCCCAAATAAACCTTTCCTTCTCTAAGTTGCTGTGGTTATGGCGTTTTTATCACAGCAGCAGAAGAGTAACTAATACCCCACTGAGCTCCCCCCAGCCGTCTTAATTGCTACAGCCAGGGGCATAGCACTGTGCCTGCCACAGCATGTGGCACCTGTCGGATGAGTGAAAAGCCAGTCCCTCCTTCCAGACTGTGAGGTCTCTGGAGCAGCAGCACCATCATCCAGCAAACTCGAATGTACAGACAAGAGTTGCACACCATTCGCATATGACTTACAAGGGCTGCCAACTGAGCACAGGTTGAATGTGATTTAAACTGAGCGTTGCCAGCCTCTTGACGCAGCCTTTCCAACCTAGGAGGTGGCTGTCACATTGAATGACACCAGGCCTGGCTAAGCATGCTCTTTGATACCTCAAGCTGTCTCTCAGGTGCCACTGCAGGGTTTTTTCCTGCCTGGTTGTCCCTTGTGTCCCACAGGGGTGCTGGCCACTGGACTTCCATTGCCCAGCCCAGGACCAGCATTCCCCAGTATCAGCTACCTGGGTCAGATAACCGGGCTGCACTGTGCCTGGCCTGTTTCCCCCAGGATGAATTCTTCCTCAGTGGCTCCTCCATCATCATTTGGCCCCTGGTGGGCCAGTTTTCCTCTCAGTTCTCAGGATGCTGAGCAGGGATAACTGTGACAATACCAGAACCCTGGCTGTTTAGGTTCAGACCGTGAAACTCTCCCCCAGACAACTCGGGCAATAAACCCAAGTCTTGCTCTGTTCAAGGCTCCGGGAGTAGCAATAAATAAAGCAGTCCCTGCACTCACAGAATGTGCATCTTAGTGGCCAAGAGGACGATGAATGATGGTCTTAAAAATGAGGCAAAAGGACCATGGAGATAGGAAGGGTCCATGGGGGAAGAACGTTTGTATGTATGGGCCAGCAAAAGTGTTCTCCCTCCTAAAAGGTAACTGCTAAGCCGAATTCCTAAGAAAGTAAGTTAGCCATGTTTGCATCTGGAAGAAAGAGCATGTCACGCAGAGGGTATGGTGAGTATGGAGGATGCCCAAGGCAGGAATATGGGGCACAATCAGGTCACAGCAAGGTGGTTGGGGGAGGGGTGAAGAAGGGAAGCAGAAAAGGAGGTGGCATGGTCTCTCAGCTCCTCTCTCAGTTGAAAAGATCTGCCGTCCATTTTAACCCTGGCTCTGTGGTTATGGTGCCTTGAGAAAGAATGTGGGTGGATGGGGACGGAGAGGAATAGGCATGCAAGTGAAGAGATTAGGTCGATGCTGGCTTAGGTCAAGGTGTCACTTTGGATCAAGATGTCTCACCCATAGAGGTGAGACACACTAAAATTTGTTTTATACATATATACATACATGCATGTATATATATATATATATACACACACACACATACATACACATTCAGATGTATTGAAGACTGGCAAACAGACTTTGCTGATCTCTCTCTCTCTCGTGTGTGTGTGTGTGTGTGTGTGTGTGTGTGTGTGTAAGAGAGAGAGAAAATTCCATGATGAATCCAAACTTTCTGTCTAGAGCAGTTACAAGAATGGAGTTGATGTGGACAGAGACAGGTTTGGGGAGGAGGGGGAGCAGGTTGGACACACTAACTTTTTTAAAAAGAGGCTTGAATGGGGATTGAACCTAGGTCCCCTGGAAGAGTAGCCAGTGCTCTTAGCCATGTAACCATCTCTCTAGGCCAGGACACACTAATTTGAGACATCCACATTGATTGATCAAACTGGAATTCCAGACAGAGACTGCCTTGAGAATTACAGTAGAGGCCCACTCTGCAACTGCCCTCTCCACTTAGCTTTCTGCCTGGTTCCCCTTGTCCGCAGCTTCCTTTCAAGCCCTGAATTCAGGACAGACTGGGCTCAAGAGAGAGCTGTACTAGGGAGTTGTCACCCATATAAAAGTGGCTGGAGCTCAGCCTAAACCTGTCTCCATAGTTAGACGAGAAAGTCTAACCCAAAGTGGCTTCTGCCATACCTAGTGAACAGTAGCCCAGTTTGATGTTTAAACATGGTGGAACCTAACTATGGGTATCCTGTTGCTAAGAAACTGAGTTTCCTTGTCACAGCAGTTGAGTGGCAGCCAATCCATAGGTTACCAGTTGATTAAGCAATAAGCTTATTTCTATGTAAAAAAATTTTTTTTGGATACAGGGTTTCTCTGTGTAGCTCTGGCTATCCTGGAATTTGTTCTGTAGACGAGGCTGTCCTCAAACTCAGAGATCCACCTGCCTCTGCCTCCCAAGTGCTGGGATTAAAGGCGCACACCACCACCACGATCACCACCACCACCACTGGGGCCTGTCAATCTTTTTTCCCCCTAGCTTTCAGTATAACCAGTACACCTAGAGAATGGAGCACTATGAAGTGTCTTGGGTCATAATTGTGTCTGCTTCTAGAGATTTCTTGTTGTTCCAGTAAAGTAAGTTAACCCATTTTAGATTTTGTGTGTGATCATGCACACATGTAGAGGCTAGAGGTCTTGGTGCCTTCCTCAATAGCTCTCTACCTTGTTTTATTTACTTATATATTTATTTACTTATAGACAAGGTTTCACTGTGTAGCCCTGACTGGCCTGGAGGTTACTACATAGACCAGGCTGGCCTTGAATTAACAGAGATTTGTTTGCCTCTTCCTCCAGAGTTCTGGGACCATGTCTTGCTCCACCTTGTTTTTCAAGACAGGGTCTCTAACTGACCTGGAGCACTGACCTGGAGCTTGTCAGGTAGGCTAAGCTGGCTAGCCAACTGAGCTGGGGGAGTCTCCTGTCTGCATTTCCCTAGCACTGGGATGACAGGTATATGGGACATTTTTATGTGGGTCTTGTGAATGAACTTGGGTTTCCATGCTCATGCAAACACTTTACTGAGCCATCTCCTCCTGTCAGATTTTCAAAAATATTCAACATTCTTAAAGTGTGTGTGTGCGCGTGCACGTGTTTGTGTACACATGTGTGTGCCTGTGGGGGGGTAGGTCAGAGGATAACTTCTGGGAGCTGGTTCTCTTCTTCCACTCTGGGATTGAGCTCGGGTTGCTAGGCTTGCACACAGACTGTAAGCCTAACTGCACTCATGTCAACGTTTGTTGAACGCTTCAGGACAGGGACTCTTTTGGTGGTTACCTGTTGAGCATTCTGTTCTGGAGAGGTGGCCAGAGCTTTGAAGTCAGAACTGGATTTAATGCCTGACTTCACCTGCCCCTGGCCCTAAGGACTTGGGGGAGTTACTTTACCCTTCTAAGCTTCTGATCTTCCTCTGGGATAAGGAATGTGTAAGAAAGGATTGTGAAGGCTTTAATAAGATATTAACACTGGGCCAGCATGGTGTTGGACTCCACAGGTGAAAGTCCACTGCTCCTTCCCTGTGAGATTAAACTCTGATTCACAAAACCCTCCCCCTGAGAGGATGAGGCTGGAGATGGGGCCTATGGACTGTGCATCTTCATGAACTTGAGTTGAGAATGAACACTGGGCCTGTCGGCGGGCCAGAGAGGCAAGCCAGGGACACTGAGTGACCTTAGATAAGAGACTTAGAGGTGACTCTGGCTCTTATTCTTGTCCCCAGCAGATCCAGATGCTTGTAAGACCTGCCCTGGGTTCTGTGTGGACATCTCAACAAAGCTACACTGTGAACTCAAGCTCCAGATGGGAATCTTTGGGGTGATTGAGAAGCCAGTCTGATGTGGAGGAGATGGCCTTAGCATTTTCTTTCTTCAATAAACTCTGGGGTGTTCTGGTCCCCAAATTGTGGCTAGTAGAGTTGAAGTTTCTCTGGAGCCATTAAAGGAAGGAAGTTTGGAGTGTTTTCTAGAATGACTGTAAAAAAAAGAGTCCTGTGGTCCTGGGCCTTCTATTGGACGTGTCCTGTTTCAGGGCCGTGATAAGATGTTGACCTCCCTCGTTCATAGAAGAAAACGAAGGGGCAGTTCTACAGACAGACTTCGAAGACTTTTGCCAGGTCTGACAGAGGGCATGGACTCCACCATGGGCAGCACGTGCCTGAAGGTGGTTAGGTAAGAGACCTGGGGTGGGGCGAGCAATCCAAGATGAAGCCCCATTCTGTAAAAGCGTGTTCCACTTAGCTCCCTGCTTGGCTCCCACCTCCCACTGTCTTCAACAGTTCCCAGCCTCTCCCCATGCTCTGTCGGCAACGAGGATTAGGACTGCTGCTACTGTCTCATCACACGGTCACCCAAAGTGGCTGTTGCTCAGTAGTCATAATGACCTTCCCCCGCAGACACTTCAGCTATTATGGAAACAAGATGGCCAGGGCTCAGTGGAGACTGGAACGGGTGAGCCAGAAGCGCCACCTGCTGGTGGATGTGGCAACGGCCGACAGAAACGGAGCTCAAGTAACACTGATGTGCTGGCATTTGTTAGGGGCCCTCAGTTGCAGTCCTGGTAGCAGTGGGCTGAGTAGCTGTTTTTATCTGTACACTTCCTCCACTCCTAGCAAGTAGCCTCATGTTTCTCTGCGGTCATCCTCCTGACTTCCTGAAAGAACAGTTTTGCTGATCCTGGAACTTCGAACACATAGAATCTTATGTTGTACTCTTTCATATCTGGTGTGGTATTTCTGCTCATAGTTTCTGTCTCTGCCTTTGGGTGGACGTTGTCAGCAACTTATTCCTGGGTATTATAAAAAGAACACAGATGCGCACTTGGCTACCTGTTGATAAACACTTTAGTTGACTCAGGTTGGGATTTAATAGAGACATTATGGCTATTTCTCTAACAGTCATTTTGTGGACAGACATCTTCTTTTCTGGCCCCCAGGATAAGCACATGGTTGACTTTGCAAAAGTCCTTTTCTAACTTGCAATTTGGCTGTGGGATGTGGTATACTCGGTGTTCTACAGCTGTTGGTACTAATTCTACCACATTCTCAGCGCCCAGAGGAACTCTGTACCCTTTAACCACCCCTCAAGCCTGTCCCTAGCAAAAGTCTAACCTGCTTTCTGTCTCTAAAGGTCTATTCTGGGCATGTCCTACATAAAAATGTAGTTAAACTGTGTTTAGCCCTTCATGACTGGCTTCTTCCCTTGGCATGTTTTCAAGGCCATCCATGCTGTGTGTGTTCTGTCGGCATCTCATGTCCTTCCAGGGCTGAATAATCGCTGTGCAGACATCACAGTTTATTGATCCATTTCCCTGATAGACGTATAGTGCTTCTGTGGACATTCCACTGTCTCCCTCGTCTTAGGGTTAGGGTTCCTATTTCTGTGAAGAGATACTATGACCATGACAACTCCTATAAAGGAAAACATTTAATTGGGGCTGGTTTATAGGCTCAGAGGTTAGTCCATTGTCATGGGGCGGGGAGGACACATGGTGCTGGAGGAGCTGAGAGTTCTACATCTGGATTGGCAGGCAGCAGGAAGAAAGAGAGGCACTGGGCCTGGCTTGGGCTTTTGAAACCCCAAAGCCCACCCACAGTGACACACTTCCTCCAACAGGGACACACCTACTCTAACAAGGCCACACCTCCTGACAGTGTCATTCACTATGGGCCCATGAGGGCCATTTTTATTCAAACTACCACACTCCTCAAAAGCAGGAGGATCCACCACCTCAGTTGGCTGTCCTTTGTCTATCAAGAGAACGCTGCCCCAAGCTGATTTGTTTAGTCTGGACATCCATTGAAGGAACTCTAGTTGGCCCAAGCATGGCAAACATGGCCCAAGTTCCCCTGCCTTGTTAAAAAAAAAACTAGATTACGTTCTTAATGCTAGCCACCAAGGTCTATTCCCTTATTTGGCCACTTCTGCCTCCTGAGGCTGACTTCCAAGGTCCAGCTATCAAAGTATTGAACTCCAGTAATCACAAGCCCCTTTTGGCTGCCCTAATTAACATGCCCAGTTAAAATTAAACACTTCATCCTAACAAGGTTTTACCTTTTACCTTTATAGACTGCCATTTGCCTATGGGCCACATGTCTCTATTCAGATGCAGTTCTTTGTCCCTCCAGGACAAATATTCCTTCCCTCCTCCATTGTTCTTTTCCCCACCTCCCTCCTCCTCCATTGTTCTCCCATCTGTCTCTTATTCCCTGCCCTTTGTCCCATTGGGACAAACAAATCTTTGTGTTGAGAATTTGGTCTTGAGGTGCCTTGTGCCAAATACTGGTCCCTTCATCAATGTTCCCCATAGAATTATTGACACACCCAAGGGGCACTCAGGATTTTATTCTGTGATGAGATGATTTGTGATCCTACCCTCTAGTAGCTCAGACTGTTACCTTACTTGGAAACCTTACTTGTGAACATGAAGTCATCATACCCTGTACGATTGTTGTCCTTATCTTCCTGGCATCTCCATCACAAACTTTTTTTCAAGACAGGGTTTCCTCTGTGTAGTCCTGGCTGTCCTGGAACTCACTCTGTAGACCAGGCTGGCCTCAAACTCAGAGATCCTCCTGCCTCTGCCTCCCGAGTGCTGGAGTTAAAGGCATGCATCACCACCCAGCTTCCACCACACACTTCTAACCTCAGAACTGTAAGGAACTAGAAATCTCCACTGTTAAAGCTGCCCAGTCTGCCATGGCACTCTTAAGGCTCCCTGCCCAAAGCATCCATACCCACCCTTTCTTCCTGGCATGTTCTTGTCCCATAATGCACTCTTGGAGCTAGACACTCCTGCTCAGGAAACGAGGGCTGAGTTCCAGAGGTAGTTAGTTGCCCTGGGTTTGGTAGTGGGGCCACTCAAGCATACAGAGGGGCACAGAGTAGCCCATAGAGGAGCCTCTGAAGGGGCTGGGCCCGGGATCCTTCTCTGATGGGTGCTTTGGTTTCTATGGGCCTCTGGCAACATGGTGGTCACTATCGCAGGACTCCACATTGCTCCAGAGAAGAGAGGCCTAGTCTACCTGTGGCTGGAGCCATTCACAGGGTATGTATAAGTCCCTGCAGAAAACATGAGGTAGAACAGCAGGCCCCAGTTTTATGACAGGGGCACTGGCTATGTGAAAAGACACAGGCAAAGTGAAGCCTGTGGAAAAGTATGGGTGGATCCTGTCATTGCCTAAACACCCTGGGCCATTGTGTCACTACCACTGGACTCTTGGCCCAGATGGGTGTTTGTAAAGGACAGGCCTTCAAGGGTTCCTGTTCAAACCTGTGCCCAAAAGTGATGGCCATTGACAGCACACTGCCCTGCTGTACTGGTGACTTCAACTTGGTCTGACCTTCCTAAAAGCCTAGCAGCTGTTGGCGGTGTCAGTGGGGGGCATATTTCCTTGAGAATGCATCTGTGATGGGTAAATGTGGAGGTCTCCTTGGTCTGGACATCCTCTTCAGGTCTTACCAACCTGAGGACAGCCACAACAAAAAGATGCACTCTTGCTGGCCGGAGCTTGTCAGAGTGGGGATGTGAGCAAAGACGAAACAGATACTTTCGGGATCATATCCCTGAACGCTAGGTTCTGGTGACAGGGCTGCAAACTGGAGCAGAGGCCTGGACCCTAGGATGGGGGCTGCACAGTGGCAAGGGAGGCTGAGCAAGTAGCAGAGGGCACTGGGCCTTCCCCAGCCAGCAGGGCATCTAGGTCAGCTTGCTTTCATTACAGCAAGAAATAAAAGCTGATGCTTTATAGAAGCCACTGTTGCCCCGGGGCTTTGTTAAAGGAGCCAGGAGATGAAGAGGCTGAAAGCCAGATTTGCTGGGTCCATCCTGGGTGCTGACATTTCCTGGTTGGGGGGAATCACACAATAAACCAGATGTGTGCCTTTAACTCAGATTCGCACACTAGACAATGGCAGAGCTACCGGCAGCCTCTGGGGTGAGAATGGAACAAAGGGTACCTCATGGAGCATACAGAACACCTACGATGCTCAATGAGTTAGCAAGTGACTGTAGCAGCTAGCCCGGGCTTGAGCCACACACCGGCCCTTGTGTCCTCTCTGCTGTGCCCTAAGGCCACAGCACCCAAAGCTGTACTAGAGGCCTTCAAAGAGCAGAGCTTCCAGAGTGCACACTCCCCAGGTGATGAAATGTGATGGGGATGTTCAGAGCAAGGAGCAGGCTCACTCTGAAATAAGTGTAATTCCGAGGGGACCACACTACTATAAACAAAAAAGGGGAGTCTTTCCTATTAGCGGCTTCTTGTATTAAACTGTGAGAAATAATCTTCTGTGGGTTGACTTGTGGAGGCTTCATCCATTTGTTTTTTCCTGATAACAGAAGAAAAGAGATAAGCAGATATGTGAGGTAAAGCCCACAGGTATTTTATGCCTGCACTACAGAATCCATTCAAACACTAATGAGCTCAAAACAAGAGTTCCCCTGGCCTGGAGAGATGGTTCAGTGGCTAAGAGCACTGGCTGCTCTTGCAGAGAACCCAGGTTCAGGTTCCAGCACCCACATGGAGGCACACAGCAATCCGTTACTCCTGTTCTAGGGGATCTGATGCACTCTTCTGGCCTCTATAGGCATTGCATGCAAGTGGCGTACAGGATTTATGCAGGCAAAAATACCCCTGCACAACTATATATATATGATGTAAATATGGGCTGGAGAGATGTCTCAACGGTTAAGAGCACTGATTGGCCTTCCAGAGGTCCTGAGTTCAATTCCCAACAACCACATGGTGGCTCACAACCA
>LOJH01001884.1:0-37587 GCA_001685095.1 Ellobius talpinus
GGAGGATGGGGAGGGAATTAGGAGGAGGGGAGGAGGTGGAAATTTTTTAATAATAAATAAATAAGAAAGCAGTTCAGTAATTAAGCTACTATGTAACCTCCTAGTGTGGCTTTATTTTTAAGTGAACATTTCTTGATTGAATGATATAGAGGAGCTTATGATGATAATAATAATAATTAAGTGCTTAATATTTGACAGTCACAGCCCTATGTGTTTTGTAGATAGAGCTATTTAATAGTCTTGGTGGCCCTCTGGGTAGATAGTATTATATCTCCTTAGAATAAACAAAGATTAAATGCATCAAACAAATAGTTTTCTCTCAACCACAGAAACTTTGACTGGCAGTTAGGGACTTCCTTCTGTGAAATTTGCCCTGTTACATACTCTCACACATTTTTGAAGGTTGCATATCATATCACTTGCAGTGAAACCAATAATCTTTAAAAAGAGAAGGATTTTCAGTGTTTTTGAATAAAGTTACCTAGCTACACCATTTACAAATATAAGACCATTTTTGTTTATTGTAGTTAGAGTCATAACGTCATTTACTTTTCACTACTTGAAGATTTAGGTAAGTATCTATTTTTTAATGTTTTATGGACATTGTGATATTGATTCTTAAAACTATATGTTCTATGCTCTACAAGGACAATTCTTGTGCATGTAGAATATGATCAAATTATGTCAGTTATATTGTATCCACTTCTTAGAACAGAAACAATAGTGTATAAGGAGGCTAGAAAAGGAAAAATCTTAGTTTTTATTAATTTTTACTTTTGTAGGTTTTATTCTGAATACTTTTAATGTAACCCATATAGGACCTTGAATGTTATTTTATTTAGATTATAGTCCCAAAAGTCAATTGATAGGTAAAAACAGGAAGAAAGTTTGGTGAGGAATTTTGCTAAGCTGTGTTCTGTTTTGAGATCAAATAATGATCCCTGACTGTAACTCAATCTCCATCCCTCAAGGTCTGCTCTATTCTTGTGCTGTGAGCTGCAGTCTTACACTCTAATGAATGAAAGATGGCACCATGCTGAGGGCAAAAACAACCAGTTCTTCACATTTTCCCCTCCTACAAATTTATTTGAAAAGTGTAGTCCTGAATTATAGGAATGTCTTTGGATACTTCATATATACAGACTATAAGCTCTAGCTCAGTATTTATAGTAGATATTAATATGAGTAGAAGGAACTAAATAACAGCTTCAAATCAGTCAACAGGTTGAATACTTATTTGGAGAAGAGACTGATCACTCATTTTTATTTTTTGATCTTTTTCATGCAACAATATCTCATTCTGTAAGTTTCACATAGAAATTAATATGTAACACAAGCTGGCCTAAACCACTTTGTGGCCCTCCTGCCTCAGCCTCATGAGTGCTGAAATTACAGGCATGAGGCCACAGACCTAACTTTATTTCAGTTTTATGTTTTAGAGGGATCACAGACATACAGACGTTGAAAACCCAGAATAATAATATTCCCCATAAATAGCATCAACTTGTTAAAATCAGAAAACTAAATAGTTTGGAAGATGAAGATTACATTTAAGAAGCAATAGCTTACAGGTTTATTTGTAATAATTTCTCTATACCAGAAGACTGAGTTAGGATAATCTTGGAAGTTTAACTGATTTCACTGTGGAAAACAAAAAAGCAATCCATCAACCCGCCTTCACTAAGGGAAAGGGTCCAGACCAAATAATAAACAGATTTGAGTATAATGACTTGGAACCATGCTTGACAGTAAGAGAAACTCATTACCTTGGAGTTGTTCCCTAAGAATGTGGGTGCATAGTCCCTGGATATCGTTAAGATTTCCTACGGGGCCATAAGTAATTCTTACAAACCCAATGATAAGTCTCATGGATTTTGAAAATAATGAAAAGTACTAGATTTGAACAAAACTCATTTCACCTGTACTTCAGTGACTTTTCTCTGTGCAGCTAAAGCATAGAATTTATATTTTAGAATAAGGAATTGTCTCCAATGATTAACTTGTCACCTCAATTTACCCTACCCTTCAGCCTATTGTAAGCACAATTCTACCTGACTGTCTTCTGAAAGATTGAATGTTGTGAATTCCATGTACAAATGAGAACATGTGCTACTTGTTTAGATATTGTATTCCTGATTTATTTTACTTATAATAATGTTCTGTTGACTTATTTTCATACTCATGGGTCACTGTATTTCTCTTTTTGACGGCTAAACAGGGTGCCATTATAGATATGTGCCTTTTTTCTGTATATATTTAGAAAGTTAGACCATAGAATAAATCATTTGAGAAACTATAATAATTAACTTGATTAAATCCTGAAAATTGTATACCTATGTCATGATAGCAATTTCTACTCACTAGATATAAGCAATCATACTTTGTCAATATTGAATAAAACAAGGGTGTACTAAGTTCAATTTCACATGGTTCACAAATAAAAGTTAATAGTTACCTTTATTTTAATTTGGTAGAGTAGATCTTTGTTGGAAAAAGAAAAAGTCTATTACATGACTTACACTAACATAAGATGGTATATTAGAACTCAGTTCTTCAAAATTAATAAGAAATGGAGGGATAGGGATAGAATCAATTGAAAGGTGTAAATGGGCATGAAGAGTTATTAAATATGTGGGGGATATTAAAGAAATATCAGTAAACAGCAATATAGATATATGGAAAATAAAGTCTATGGAGTGTCAGTAAAAAAGGTGATGATACTTTCGTGTGAATATTGGTTATCCAGTATCAAATTGTCAGCCCTGAAAACAAAGAGAAACACATTTCCTTGGAGTTGTTCCCTAAGAATGTGGGTGCACTGTCCCTGCATATAGTTAAAATTTCCCATGGGGCCATAAGTAATTATGAAGACTGAGCAGGTTATAATTAGGAATATGTGTGTATTAATAGGCAAACATGAACACAATACATTTTTTAAAAAAAGAACAAGAAGAGGTATATGGGAGAGTTTGGAGCGCATAAAGGAGATTAAGAATTATAATTACATTTTAATTTAAAAATTTTTCACAACTTTACAAAAGGAGGAGGAGGATGAACAATGTCTGATAGACTGGCTGGGCTTTTGAAGACAAAATGTTCCCTAATAAAGAACATTGCTTTAGCATTTAAATTAGAAGACCCCAAATAATGCTACCTTTATTTTTGTCCAGGCATGTGTACTAACTGTGTGACTAAGGCCTTGGCATATACTGAAATGGGATCCAGGGAACCACAGAACTGGTTCCATTATAAACAAGAAGTGAGTGGAACATGGTGACACAAGTTTTCATCCTAGCACTCAGGAGGCAAAGACAGGCAGATTTTTACGTTCCAAGCTAGCCTGATCTACATAGCCTGTTCCAGAATGGGCAGTCCTACACAGAGAATCCTTGTCTTAAAAACTTAAAACAACAACAAAAAACTAAACGAAACGGACATGAACACTCTCTGGACAGTTTCGCCTCACATCAGCCAAGAAACTGAGTGCCCATTACAGTAGGGAATTGACTTTGGTTACCAGGGTGATCAGGACTATTTCATAGTTGTAGGAAGCACGTGAAAGAATTTGATTGGTTCAGGAGAATTCCTCTTCCTCCTAATAACTGAATAAGTATGAGTAGAACTCTGTTGAGAGGAAGGTATGGTCGCCAAGGGCGCAGAATTAATGAGGCATCCTGGAATCTTATGAATCATTCTTTGTTCTTCACTGTATTGGAACCTACAACAATGTTATCATTGAAGTACCCTTGAAAGGAGAATTAGAAGTTTCATTTCTTGGCCTAACCACTGCTACCATACCAACAGAATTTCAGTATTCAGTAGTAGCACAGTAACCATGATGGATAAAGATACATCCATCCGTGTTCATCTTCTTCAAAAATACATTGAATGTATGGTACTCTTTTCCCAAGAATCGAAGAACACTTTTACAAAATATTCATAGAAGTTGTATCCTTTCTGTCCCTGCCCCACAGTGGTACACTGAAGCAAAATCTTTTATAGCCCATGTGTGAACTATTTTTATCTGATTGAACTGTATCACTTTTTTTCTCCCAGGTATAATTTTTTTCTTTATTTTTTCATTGGAATAGATTCTTTTCTCATACCTTACACATAATTAAATTTTCCTCAATCCATCTTCCTTCCTCTCCAATCCAGTCCCCTTTTGCCTCCCATTTGAAAAGAACAGACTTCTAAAGATAACCAAATGTGACAAAATAAGTTATAAGATGAAGCAAAAGCTTTCAAATGTATGTTGGATATGACAAACTAGCAGGACAAAAAAAGTCACAAGAGCTGGCACAAGAATTAGTGACCCACTCATTCTCAGAGTCAGGAATCCCATAAAAATACTTAGTTAAAAGCTATAATATATACTCTGAATACCTGTTGTAGACCCAGTTGGCCCTGTGTTTGCTTCAGTCTCTATGACTGAACATATGCAACTTGCTTAGTTGTTCTCCTGTTGTCCTCCATCCCCTTTGATTCTTATGGGGTTTCTACCTCCTCTTTCGTGGGTCTTCCTGAGTTAGGAAAGATTTGACAGAGATCTCCCATTTAAACACTCTCCATGTAATGTCCGGCTGTGGGTGTCTGAATCTGTTCTTATCTGCTGCAAGATGAAGCCTCTCTGATGATGACTGAATAAGGAACTGATAAATGACTACAGAAAATTATCATTAGGAGTCACTTTATTGATTTTTTAGACTATTAGTGTTTAGTTTTTCTAGGTCTGTAGCCTATGTAGTCTCTTGGTTATCTGAGCGGTGTCATGTTTGTTTTTTTATCACGGAGAACAGTTAGCCTTCTCATCTGGCCCTCGCTCATAAAGACGTGCAGGAATGCTTGAGACTCAAGGAGAGTTACCTGTCCAAAAACAGTTTTCTCCACCCCTAAACCTGAGTAACAAAAAGACTTACAGGGCATGAATCCTACATTATGGTATCCTTGTAAACATATCATTCTGGGTTTGTCATTCTGGGTTTGTCCTTCTGGGACGAAATAGACAGAGCTGCTGCTAAATCTGCATGCCCTCTGTCCAGTAGGCATCATACCTGTCATAGCATGTACAGTTCATGAGCAGACATGAGAGAGGCACTCACATAGACACATTCCTAAGAGAAATACAACTATACCAATGGGAGATTGTGACAGAAACTTTCTCATAATGACACTACAGTCTTAGTTTTTTGTTTTGTCTTGTTTTTCCTATCAGCTTTTGCTGCCATGGTCCTTCAAAAAACTCACACTACACAGCATAGTCTGAATGCTTACTGGGCTTTTTCTTCTCTCGACTTGTGAATTTTGTCTAAGATATTTTCCACAGGATATTTCTATCAAAAAAGGAGTTTTATGAAGGATACAGGGTAGCTTACATAGCACCAGGAAGTCAGAGTCATTACCAACATCTGTAAACCTTAAAGCACAAAGCAAGATAATGCTTTTTCAGAAAGTAACATGACCAAACCAAACAAAACACCCTCAATAGCACCTTTTATGTTTTATGTCATTGAAATTAGTTATCCTTTCTCTAGAGAGAGAGACATGTTCTATTTTCTCTTTAAAATTCCAAATTATTTCCTGGAATTGCTATTGATTTTAGAAAGTAAAATTTTGCATATATTTTGTATGTGACTTGTATGATAGTCAATGATAATGGGTCATATTATCTTATTGACTGCTAGAATGTCAACATGTTTTACTGACTTCACAACCTAATATATACCTTTAACTAGATACTCAATACTTTCACATCGCTTGATGTATTCTCTCTCTGGATAAGTTGTTGTCCTCGCTGAACTCTGTTTGTAGTAACCAAAGGATATACACCATGATTATATAGAGCAAATGCTTGGAATTAGTTGGAGGAATCAACTTCTAAACCTTATGACCTAGGACTGTCAATCAATATTTGAGCTTCAGGTTCCTTTTTTATAGTAACAGAAACTATTATACTTACTATATGAACTAAATTACAGCAAAGAAACCAAAATTGGGTAGGAAAAAAATACAGATGAGTACAATATAAGTTGTAAACACTAGGTAAATGTTACCACTAAGTATCCTTGTCTGTTTTTTAAAGATATAGAATCTCAGTGTTTCATTTCCTACTTCGCATTTTGCCCATTACCAAAGATACCACCTTTGTCTCTAGACTTATTGCAAGCACCTGGAATGCATCAAAAGCCAGCAGTTCTTTGTCGCAAAAACAAAATTACTCAAAGGTCCTGGGTAGTAACAGTCTGACATGGTCTTTGTAGTATACCAGGATTAAAACCCCTCAGGGATCAACAACACCCAAGAAGCATGGTGATTCAAGTATAAATGAAAATTCATGGGCCCCCTCCTGGACTCCCTGAATCAGAATCTTAGGGGGAAACTCTGGGAGCACAGACCCACAGGTCTGGAATTTGACATACATCCCAAGTGATTGTATAGACCACCGGTAACTGAATACATAATACAGAGAGAAGGGCGCTCTTCTTCATACCATGTTTCCGGGAGATTAAGCCACATGTTATCTATTTCAGGATCTCATTTAAATGTATGGCTTTTTTTCTTTTGAAATATATGATGCAATTACCTCGGAATTTTCTTGTGTTCACAGTGTGCATCATAGAGGTTATACAGGTCTAATTACTTTCATTATCCTCTAAAATTATCTAGTACTAGAGATTTTTATAAATGAAAAACAGAAAAATATTACCAATAAACACTAACAAAAGGCAGGAGTCATAAATCTATGTTTTACATGTAGTCATGACTGAATTATGACAAAAGATAATGCCAATGTTTTGACATTCACATGTTCTCAAATGTGTTATTATATAATGTATGTTTAAATACATTATTGCACCACAGTGCATTTTTATGTCAATAAAACTCTACTAGTTCTGTGAAAAGTAAAATTAAGATTTTATAGGCAGAAAATTACTTATACAGTGTCATAATTAAGACTAACATTGACATCTAAGTACCATGATTGTAATTTATATTTTTATGCTTTATATTCAATGTTAATGATTAAAACTGACATTTATATTTGGTTATAATTAAATATTTATATTTAAAACTTCTCTGAACATCTACATGAGACCTCATGTTTCACACTTATCTCATTTAATCAAATAATTGCAGATTGGGCTTAGGTCAGGTTGCTACTCGATATGAGGATATGCTTGCTTCATGTTTTCTGAAAATCTGCTTTTCAGTCTGTTGGCACAAAAACATGGAGAATATACCTTCTCTTGCTGTAACCTAGTATCATAATCACCTATTACTTTCATTCTAAGTATTAAATCGGTGGAAGAGAGTTTAGGTACTCTGAAGTTTCAGCATACCATTTAATTCATTTCTTTTCTTGGGGAAATGGATAAAAATTATAGTTCAGAACATCTGAGGCAAAATATTTATATCAAGTGTAAATATAGAGTGCAATATAATGTGAGCAATGGAAATTTTGTTATGTTCTTTTTATTTCTTGTAAACAGCAGGAAACTCTTTAGAGATGAGAAGACAATTTCATAGTAAGAGGAAAATGAGTCCATCTTTGTCTGACATAAGGCTTGTCATGCCTACCCAATCACTGAGTATCCTCATTATAGTCCAGCATCTAATCCCTGTTACAAACTTTAAAGGAAAGCCTACAAACTGAGGGGGATTTACTCCTTGAGCACCATCCAAATTCTGCATTTTCCCATTTTATCTGATGGACTCTAGCTTATAAAAGTCATATACTTTATATTTGTGTGCTCTATTCTTAGACCTGACAAAACAGATTTGTAAAATTATCAGATCTCCACTCTGACAACACTGGGATTCCCTTTCTGCTGAAGGAGGATAAAATACAACCTAATATTTAAGCCATCTCTTTTTTATACATTTCCTTATCATATATGTATATATATATGCAATTAAAATTTCCTTCAAATATCTTTTCTATACAGAATTAACTTTGCCCTGTTCAAACAATCTTCACCCAGTGTTTGAGCAATGTGAATTCTCTTTCCATTTGTCAGTAATCTATGACCTTAAGACAATGTCCTTGAGTTTATACTTAGCATTTGATTGTTGGTGTTCCAAGTAAGTTAGAAATGACTCAATTGCTATAACTCTAAAATCAATAATTACATTTACTTAATTTACTTTTAACAGTTGTCTTAATGTGGAAAAAATGTCAGGTGAGAATATATGCTAACATTATTTTAAAAATATTTTGTAAAATGTTAACATATTAAATTTCATTTTTCAAATACTTTTAGGCAGAATGTTCAATGGCCTTCATGTGTTAACACTGTTAACACACACAACAAAAAGAAAATTCATCAGAAAAACATCTTAATATATTACTATTAGCTTAATAATGAAAGAAGACAGAAAAGCCTTATAAAAAAATGGTTTCTCTACTGAGAATTAGTCCCAGTGGGTCCTTCTTGGGGAGAGGCAGTTTGTTCCCAATTTGCATACTCACAAAACATAGACAAGACAGAAAAGCAGATATCATTAACCTGTTTACCAGCCCATGGGTAAAAAGCTCTATAGTGGTCTCTTTCTTACAGCATGCCCTATGAATCAGCTGACTTAAAATAGACTCCGGGCATTGCAGAAGAGTGTTTAGCCAGGCACAATGTGTGTCACTGGTAGCAGCTGATCCTATTCCACCTTGGCCATCTTGCCAGGAAGCAGATTTAGGGCAATCTTCACAGGAGGAAGTGAGATGGCAGGCTGATGCATTTTTTTTCTCCCAGGTGGAGCTTTGTTTTCAAATGGGCCACATTTGATCCCGAACACCTCAACCTGAGACATTCTTCAGTTCCCGAACTCTAAAAAGCAAAGATCATTCCACACCTGAATTTGTTAAAAATTGTCAAAGCTTTGCAAAACCTGCATATGCCTAAACAAGACAAAATCCCAATGTGGAGGATGGGGATGGGAAGACAGTCTAGAAGTCAATGACTAGCTTAGGAGCAATTGGAATTTGATAGATGCTGGGAAAGACAGTCACTTTTCCGTTACAACCCTGGTAGGTTGATTTTACTGCAAGGTAGGCTTCAAAACCAAAGTATTTGGGACTCAGTGAGTTGAGAGTGGGGAGGGAAGGGAGAGGAAATGAAAGTGAGTCGGTAGGAAGTTGTAGGTAGATCTTGAACAGGTTGAAGGAGAAGAATGGATACAATCAAAGGACATTGTATGAAATTCTCAATAAATTAAGAAAAGTGGATAAGAGTAAAGATCATATTATTGGCTAGATAAGAATAAAGATCATTTGTTCCTCAGGATGTTCTTATTGCTCAAAGTGTGCCCTAAAAGGCTCTACTGTCTTGATACCCTCTTATTAAACAATTTCATAGTAATGAAAGAAAAGATTAATTCACCTGAGTATTATGAACATTATTCCCATGCCTTTTAATAAAATGTTGGTAGATTTCCTCTCAGTTGTTGAGTTAATTCTCTTAGTTTTTAAAATACATAAGGAATTCCTCAAGACTTTTATCTTTTGATTATTCGGAGGTTAGTTTTTTTTCTAACAAGAATGTATTCCACAGACAGGCAAGATGCAGAGTGAGAGACCTAAGAACACAGAGAAAGCTATAAGGTTCAAGCCAATAAGGTATATACAGCATCCTTCATACCTTCTGGATCAGTTCCTTCCTTCAGGATCCTGCTTTGAGTTTCTGCCTTGACGTTCTTTGATGATGGTGTGTAATACATAAGATAAAATAAAACTTTTCCTCCCTACTTTGCATTGGTCATGCTGAGTTATTGTAGCAATAGAAGCACTAAGAAAAAGAGTGGTAGACAAAACCATCCAGGTTTGGCCTCTGTTCTCCACATGTAAGTGAATACATGTACATGCATAGACATGAACAAACATACAATGCACATGTGCAACAGCAATAGGATAAAGAACACACTGAAAAACAGAATTTTTAAAGTAATGAATCACAAAGGAATAAGCCAGTACTTTGAATTAATTTGCATCAGTAGGTTAATGTTAAAGTAAGGGTTATAGAAACCACACAGTTCAGAAAAGGCATTGTAGGAACATAGCGAGTTTGGAATTGGGGGTAGGGTGGGTCCAGACTGTACAGCCACCAGTTTCCTCTCTTGTGACCTGTCTACTTTGTAAAATCTCTTGGTTATTCTTTTAAGTTGTCTTCAATTCTTCTTCCTCTGTGAATTTCCATTAAACTACATTTACTACCTACTGATGGTTTTAATTACAGTCTACTAAATATTTATTATTTATAGGTGCCTTTCAAACAATAATATCCCAATTCCCACATATAATATCTCTTTTTTTACTATTTCCCCCTGTCTTTTTCTGGCATCTCAAATTCTGATATTGAAATGTATTCCAAAATACTTGAGCTGCTTAGTATTTCCTGCGAAGTCTACACACCTTCCTCTTGAAATTTCTCAGCAAGCTGTGTTTTATCTTGTCACTTTTCTAAAGTATCTGATGAGATACAGCTTTGCAATGCTCAAGGCATGCAGAACTTTAAACCCTTTCTCGCTCAAAAAAGTTCCTTCTGTAAAACTTAATAGCACATAACTCCAGCAATTTGTTATAATTAAGTAACCCCCAAAGCAGTGAGGCTGTGGTTTCTGATTGAAAACGTGTCTGCAGCATTTCAGTACACTTAAGCTTAAGTGTCACTGTGGGATTTTGCCATTCATAACCACTTATTCATTTATCCTTTATCATTACTACTAAAATTAAAATATGAAAATCTAGTATTTGTCTATCTGTAGTCTAACCATAAAGGCACATCTATATAACCATCTTAAATATTCAATATATAAGTTTAAAAACTCTATCCTTGTAGAGCTCCTATTTGAATGCTAAATATTAATAACAGAAGACAGTATGTGTCAATATGCTATCAATAAACAGCTTAAAAAATCTTTGGATGAAAGAGTAGCACAACATAGAGAAAACTGGGAAGGCAAAGATACAACGGAATAACAGGGCAAGCAAAGTCACACTGTGGATGGAGTGAAATAGGGCTGAAATATCAGGAGTAAATTAAATATGAAAGGAGGTAAACAAGCTTAGTTTCTGTGATGCAGAACCTTAGAGCCATTGGAAAGATTTGAAAACAGTCTAAGCGGAACCATGGGGTCCCCTTTGAGTTTTGCTGTGTGTGTGTGTGTGTGTGTGTGTGTCTGTGTGTGTTATTTTTGAAGACAAAGTACTATTATATAGCTGAGAATGGTCTTACACTCACACTGCAGTTCAGTTTGATCTCAAACTCAGCTGGTTTTGTCTCTGTCTTTTCAACACCATATTTACAAGTGTAAATCTGTGGCCTATGTGATCACTAGCTTTAAAAGGTATCATTCTAGCAGTAGATAAGGATGGTTTACAGAGATATACACAATGGATGTTTGGAAGCTTCCTACAGCACCAATCTTACATAGATGATACCTCAGCAAGGAGTATAGTCAAGACAATAAAAAGTGGTCAAATTCCAGATATAATTTGAGGACAAAGCCAACATAATTTTGTAATGGACTGGGTGTGTAATATGAGAGAAACAAATTACTTATTGAAATTCTTCTTGACATTAGACCAGTTATTAGTATCTACTCTGAAAATGTTTTAAATGATAAAATTATGACAAATATAACTGATATGCAAGGTAATAAAATTGTAGTTTAATTTTCCTAATCAAACTTCCAAACCAATCTGAGGAGATTAAACCATATGGAAAACAATAAAACCTCAGCTATTGGAGTATCAAAATGATATTTTAATGTTGACTGTGAACACAATTATTCCACGAGACTTCAAGGCCTCCAAATGTCAGGCATAGAATTTATTTAATTACTATTGTATACTCAATTCTTGGAACACACAAACCCCTCAATTAACTAAACTTTTGAGAACAGTAAGTTAAAGAATGAACTTGCTTCATGGAGAAACGTCTAATTTGTTTTTTTCTGAAAATTACACCAGAGTTTCTAAGGCTGGTATTTCTAATCTAGTAGAGAGACAATGGGGAACATCAGAAATTTACTCTATTAAAGTATTATTTTTAAAGTACATTTTTATTGAGAATCAAGTATTTTATGTCAAAGACAAAAAAGAAAAAGGCAGAGCATATGCACTTTTACTACTGTTATGAAATACATCACAAAAATAAACACACCTAAGCATGATGGTGTTTGTCTTCGGTTGTTGTTCAACTAAGTTCTCATGCATGTATGTGCATATGTGTAACTATATTTGTGAGTATGTTTCAATTTGTGTCTGTATCTAGACCTACTGCTTTCACATGTAACTTGCTTCTGAAAGCAAGAGAATCAACTGTCATAATTTCAATATATTTAAGGTGACATGCAGTTAATATGATCAAGGGTTAGAAAAATATCAAGAAACAGAAGTATTCTGAAGTTATAAGCAATATTTTATGAATATTAATTTTGTATTTCCATTTGATATATGTTGTGTTCATTTAAATTCTCTGTTACATTTTTGGTGGTTAATCAATTATCAAATTGACTAAATCTAGTGATCACTGGAAGACAGATATCTGGGCATCCTTGTGGAGAAATATTGTGATTGTATTGAGGTAGGAAGTCCTTCGCACTGTAGGAAGGACTATTCCCTGCTCAGGATCCTGGACTGTGAAAAGTGAGATGGAATTTGATCATATTTCTATCTCTCCCTGCTTCCTGAATTCAGATTCAGGGTGATCAGCCACTCTTCTGCTCCTGCTGTGACTTTCCCCTCCACACCAGAACAGACTGTAAGCCAACATAACCTCTTTCCTCCTCAGACGCTTTTCTAAAAATATTTTGTAACAACTCCTGAAAAGGTATATGTATCTTCCTTTCTGGGATGTGCTGAAGTTAGACAAAAGATCGACTTTCCTCCAATCCCAATCTTTTAAGTCAAATACTTAGGAGATCAAATACCTTCCCCTGCATTCTGAATTCATACTAAAATGTCCAAAATACTCATTCAGGGAGACTGCTCATTTCTTTCCCTGACACATTAAATCTCAAGAGCAATTGCTGTTTGGGGAAAGTTTTCTCCCTCCCTGAGACTAACTATTAAAACCTTAGAAGCCAATGCACTCAGACTGCCAATAAATATAGACCATCGGTACTGCTAATTACTAAGAACCTATTTGTAAACCTTATCTCAGTCTTCGGTTTATCTGGCTCACTTTCTAGCTCTATTATTCTATTATTTTAGAACTGGCATCTTCAGATTGTAACCTAATCACGATATTTTGAATCCTCAGCTATAAACCAAGCTGCAACTTCCTAATTTCTTGTTATTTATTTTAATTTTCTTTAGTTTTGTTTGGAAAATGAGGTCCATGTGACTCTCAAATTTATATTTCTTTAGCTAACGTGTCTATATGAGTCTAAGCAGTAATGTGAGTGGAGGAATGAAAATACGGAAGAGTGAGATAAAACACTCCAGGGTTTAATACGACTGTCAGTTGTTTGTATGTTCTCTAGGTGTCTTTGGAATTTTAGAAAAGCACATGGTATTCTTTTGTGTGTTTTGATGGTTTAACATTTACCAGGGAAGAACATTAAGACAGAATTTCAAGAGTTGGTTGTTTGTTTTTATTTTTTTGTGGCAGGGTTTTTCTGAATAACAGCCCTGACTGTCCCCATAACTAGTTTACTAGGCTGATCTTGAACTCACAGAAATTTGCCTGCACCTGCCTCCAGATTGCTGTCTTTACAGGCATGAACCACCATACCCAGCTAAGAGATGGGAAATTTAACATACAAAAGAAATGAGTTCATGATTTATTCATTCCACAAATATTTGTTAATTAAGCACTAGGGTCATTTTTATTCTTATGAAATATGGTATCAATATGAATAAATTATTTCAAACTCTTTTGTCTCCTGTTCTTTTCTGTTTATTGTTTAATAAAACTTTGAAATGGATTGTATGTACTATAACTGAAATTCTCCTAAACTCATGTTATTGAATTAGAATATGTTAAAGAACATAATGAAGAAGATAACAAAACGATATCAATGTTATATAAAATCTCATTGGCTATTGAGATTCCATCTACAGATATTTTCCATCTCATTATCATTACTACATTATTGAACATATTTGAAGAGTAAAGAGGTTGAAACACGCAAATAAAAACAATGAGATGACATTATGGAAGGCATGATGAGATGACAGAACCTTTGGAACATTATGAGGACCATAGTGTTTGATGAGGAAGAGATCTTAATGCAGATCATGATGAAAACTAGCAAATGATGGAAAAACAAATGATCCAATATATCAATGATATAGTTACAGATATCTAAGCTAATAAGGAATTCTTTAGTTTAGTTCTAAATTGTTGTATTTAAATTTCTTAGAACTTCCCAAGGAGGTGGGAGGTGGGGAGTTCTTCAACTTACAAAAGCAGGAATAAAGTTTTTCAACAGGAAGACCATCTGAAAAAAAGAAATAAAGCACTGAATACAGATATCACACTGAAAGTCTAAAATTGGAAATGATTTACTTCCCAAAAAAGAAAAGGAAGCTAATTTATTCATGCACTTACTTTTTTAGAGATACTGCATCTTACTGCTTTATTTATAGTCGTCTATAAAGTTTCGGTAAGAGACAAGAGTTTGCTGTCAGAGAGAAGCAGCCAACACTTACCCAGCGCTTTCTATGTTCGAAGAGAAAAGTGATAAGTCTTACAAGAAGATAAAAATGATTAAGAGTTGGGCTTTTGTTTAAAACAGTTCACGGTATAATGTGATAAAGTTTTCAAAATTCACGACAGTGGGAAATGAGTCCTTAATAGAGTTATGTACTCTAAGAACAAAAAAATATTCATAACGTTCTCTCTCCCGACCCCATGGAATTAGCAGATAGTTTTATAGGGAAGTAAATTTTGTATTGTATCTTTAAGAATGTGTGGGAATTCAGAAAACATGGCAGCAATCAGAGTTAGCATGCTAGAAAGAACAAAACCCTAAGTTCCTCTGACAAGAATAATGAGGAAAGGTTTAGTGTGTCTGGTTTTTATGCCGATGGTGAAGACTTAAGAACCATGTCTGAGAGTCTTTGAATCTGTCATGTGATTTAGAAAGTCCAAAGTGATGTTTTAGGACAGGAAGAAAAAATACTTGAAAAGAAAACCCAGAAGGCCACATTTTTGAATGGAATTATACTAGTAGCTTGGAAACAATAGAATCGCATTTGTTGCTTATTATAATTGATCGGCAACAAAGAAACTCTCCTGTCATTCAAAGCCCTCTAAGTAGTTGACAGTTAGCCTTTTAGCACTCATTCAAAAACAAACAAACAAACAAACAAACAAAAACTTAAGACTGGGATGCTCCTGAAATCTAAAAGCTAAAATGTCAAACTGGCAAATGTCCAGTGAATACTGTAAAGGATTCATCTTGGAGACTCCATAGGAAAGAGGTTTAATATTCTAGTAGATTCACTTTCTAAATTTGCATTACCTTACTTTATGTAAATTACTTTCTAAACTACAAAGTTAAACATGAAAACTACAAAGAACCTAGTTTTAACATAATTTTCTTTTTCATTTCTCTAAAATATCGATGGTCTTTTTAATTTCAAACTGTGCTTTGTGTGATACCATATCATCTTATTTTAGGGGATGAGAAATATAATAAAATATGCTGCATGAATAAAAATTAATTTCATAAGTATAAAAAATAGTTTTCTAAGAGAACAGTCACATCATCAAACTGTTCATTTCCTCCTCTCTACCCTAGAGTCCTGCCAGTTATAGCTACATGGCAACTACTGTCTGTGGTTAATAACAACTTAGATGCATTGCCTTTTCTGGGTTTTTAATTTCTCTTTGTTATCACTATTTTCACTGTCTAATTTATAAGAACTATACTGTTATCAGAAATGAAAATCAAAACAACCATACCCTGAGACTTGAGCTTCAGGATTCTCCGATCACACTTGATTTAGTTGTAGAAGGAGTGGGCTACTAGTTAGTCCTCGGACACTTAGCCTCGAAGTAATGACACAAAAACTATATTAATTAAAATACTGCTTGGTCCATTAGCTCTAGATTCTTATTGACTAACTCTTAATTTAACACACCTATTAATTTAACACATCTCCATTACTCTGTTTATTGTTACATGGCTGTGGCATACCAGGTAAAGTTCCCAGCATCTGTCACTCCTAATTTCTTGGAGAAAGGTTGCTAGTTAGTCCCTGGACGCTTAGCCACAAAATAATCACACAGAATCTGTATTATTTAAATCAATGCTTGGTCCATTAGCTCTAGTTTCTTATTGGCTAGCTCTTACATCTTAATTTAACCCATCTCCATTAAGCTGTACATCACCAGGAGGTCATGGCCTACCAACAAAGTTTCAGCACATCTGTTTCCAGAGGTCCCATGGCTTTTCTCTGCCTCTGCCTCCTTTCTCCCAGCATTCCGTCTAGTTTCTTTCCCCCAGCTCGGTTCCCCTGTATTTCTGCTATAGACCTAAAGCAGTTCCTTTATTAACTAAAGGTATTCAAAGTGTACAGAGGGAAATCCTACATCAAGTAGTTTTATATACTCTGTGCTTTATATCACTCTCTATATACAGAATATTCATCAAATATTTGTGGGCTCTCTTCTCATAGGGGCAGCAGTGATGATGCAGATCAACCAAACTCATTTATAGCATTTAAACACTAGCAGGATGAATAGCTGTCTGGACATATATCAAAAACAAGCAGAAACAATTCCATGACAGAAAAAAATATAAGATAATAAAGAAAGAACATAAGAGGAATTACTCCAATCTTGGAATTAGAATAAGAGAAGTCTTAGCAAGAGACAAATTTTCAGGTTGGCAAAGGAACTGGCAAGGCTTGATGGAGTAGAGGCAATGGTCTGCCCATCCCTGCCTTATTCGTGGAGATGGTGAGCTGTGAGAGAGCAGAGAGTAGGAAGCCTTACATCAACTGTAGAGGCCATGAATGTTCACAGTTACACTAAAGGAAATCCAGCAAACACTATGGACTTCCATAAAAGTTTGTGTCAATCCCTATGTGACCGTTGTATTTTACATAAATATCAAGGATCACTTGACTTATGAAGCAAAACATTATTTAAATTTCAAGACCCTGTCTGGCATTGCTGATTATATCTGCTTTAATATCAGATTATTTTTTATGACCTGGCAATGGTGAAGTATGCATGGACAGCCCGCATATGGCGGTTTTGTTGAACTTGCCCATATTGGGTTTCACGGTCTAAGTTGATGAGGGTAACAGAGGAAGTTTCTTCCTCAAGAGGGCCCCAGATCTCATTACAGATGGTTGTGATCCACCATGTGGTTGCTGGGAATTGAACTCAGGACATTTGGAAGATCAGGCAATGCTCTTAAGCTCTGAGCAGTAGGAATATATAGGTATTGCAAAATATATGTAAGATGGTTATTTAAATGTACATGTGTATGTGCATATATGTCTACATACACACACATACACACACAAACAAACATATCTTGCATAGTATTCTTGTATTAAGGAAAAGTCTACACAGTTCCAGATAAACCCTTTTTTTCAGTAGATAGATCTAGAGATACACATGAGTTTGTGCTTCACTTTACTGTTTGCCATGAGTAACACTTGTTCTAGTTCTCTTTTGTTTTGTTTTCAGAGTTTCCTAATTGTACATGATTTAAGATTGAATTTGGTTTTACCACATTTGTTACCCCATTAAATGGCCATGTGTACTCCTGATGCATTAGTTTAATTCAAATAAGTAATGTTGACATTTTTCTAGATAAAGTAGTGTTAAACATACGAGTAGTAAAAGTCAGTTCTCCATGTTAATTTAGATTCTATTTTACTTGACTTGTCTCCTTATTACTGTGTGTGAGCTGAAATGTCATATTGAACAATGTATGAAATCAGGATGCACCAGTTAGAGAATCTGTTTATGTGCCCTTTCCCTTAATTTTAAAGCCTTCCATCCTTTACTTAAATATTTATAATATTCTAACCCTGTTTTAAAATTTATATGTTATCGTATTTCTCACTTTGTTATCTTAGGTATGACAATGGGGGATGTGTCCTGGGCAAATATCACTGGCATATATAAAAATATGTTTTCTTTTATTACTTTTAAGTATGCTTTTTCAACATCCAATTCTCTTTTTAGTTTTATGTAGGTGAATGTTTTGCCTGTGTGCATTAGTGCATGTGTGCATGGGTGTGTGTCTGTGTTTACATATTTTATACTGAGTACTTGATTCATAGAGAAAAAATACCTGAAAAGATGAGCTTCATATTCTGAGAGAGACACTTTCTCAAGAAAACAAGGTAGAAAATGATGGGGAATACTGTGATGTCTTCTTCAGACCACTACATATATGCTCACAGATAGACAGACAGAACAAAGAAAGAAAGAAAGAAAGAAAGAAAGAAAGAAGGAAAGAGGAAGAAAGAAGGACACACACACATACACCATTTCTTTAAGTGCATGAGAAAAAAATAATATCTGTAATTTGTGAATGACAGTGCACAGAGAGATGCTATTAAGGACAACAGCTGTTGGGGAAAAAAGCATGTTATTTAGTGGTAAAGGATAAAGGAGAAGTAGCTTCTCCCAGACCTTACAGATGACATTCAGAAGTCATGGCTGTGCTAGAAGATCTGGAGTACAGAGAAGTTTCTGGCTCCAGCACAGGTTTTCTTGGGGTCAGATGATGGACCACACGGCCAGTATCTAGAGACTGCGCCTTCCACTGGCTGTTTTGCATTACAATAAATAAAGAAAATTACTTTGCCTCAGAAGACACTTTAAAGCTTCTGAAATTCCTTGGGAGTTTCCTCTAAAACTGGTCCTCTAAAAGTATGGAAAAACTCAGATTTTCATTCAGTATGGTCTTCAGTGAAAGAAATAAAGAAGCTAATTTTTTCCGCTGTGTTAATTCTCATGGCATTAAGGAAGAGTAAACAAGAATGACACTCTACTGAAACCAAGGAAGACTATTAACAGGCAAAAGGTACTGGTTACAATTTTTAGCTATCATAAATATCAGAATACAATTTCGCATATCATTATAAGGTGTTTCCATTATCTGATGCTTCTCTCATTTATGCCTTTTAACACTATCTGAGTAGCTTTTCAGATATACCTATCTTTTTATATTAGGTCTTTTTTTAAATCCTTCAGTCTTTTTAGAACTTGTTATTTTCAAATCTCTTCAGTTAAGTGTTAGACTTATGGAACAGAGAATCAATTTTAACCTGAAACATTTTCTCAGAGTCCCTTACCAACAGCTTAGATTTTCAGAGATGTTCAATGGGTGTTCATACCAAGGTAACATTTCTAAAACTTGGATATTTTAAAAATTAAATGTATTATGTAAAGAAAGTTTGCTTGTCTAGTTGTTTAATCTTGGATAAAATTTTCACCTAAGGAACTAATTCAGAAGCCAGCTACTTTATGTCACCTCGGTTGCAAAAGAACTCATAAGGCCTAAGCAAGGAGGAGAGTCAAAAATAACAGAAATTAATGCAGGAAGTATCTAACATGATTCCATTTGTAACTCAGTCAAATTTCTCCATTGAGAATTCCAGTTTTAAAGAACAGAAAGAAAAGAATAACAACTAATTCACAATGTTAAATAAAGCGATACTGATCAATGTTTAGAGTGTATTCAATCCTTTATCACTTTCCTTATGTGATGCTATAACTTCATAGTAAACAAAAGATACTGGATCCCATTTATCTTCTTTAGGATTTGCATATCCTTGCCTCTAGAAGTTGCTCTCAATTTTCTGGATGTAAAATTGAAGATATGATGAAGAGAACCTGGTGCTGACAGTTCCCCAGTAGCAGATGGTTTCCTGCCCTGCTCTGACTGGCATTCTAAAGCTCTTCTCTTGTTTGTTGCCCTCTGTCTTTTTCATTTAGTCAGCATGAATTATCTGTAGTTAAATCAACTTCCTTGTGTCTCTTCATACTCCTATTGTTCAAAAAAAAGTATTCCTCAATCCCTCTTCTCTTTGAATGAAGGGATCAAACTCTAATTTCCTAGAACACTCAAAAGTTACCTGTGTTGTTTGAATACACCTCTTTCATTAAGTTTAATGGTCCTGAAAGCTGCTTATTACTCCCCCTAGGGCAAACATTGTTCCTTAGGCGATATCTATAACCTGATAAGGACACAAAATGATGTTGTTTAGAGAAGTTGGGAAGTTTCAGATTCTGATGACACAAGTCTTAACTTCCTAAATGCAAACACATTGATCAAGTGTAATGGCCTATAGAAATGTCTGAATTTACTAACAGCTATTAATCTGATCTAAGGACAAATGAAGAAAGATACTTTAACCTATTCTTCCTGAAAATCAGCAAACATAAAGAATATCCATGATATTAGCGTCCTATTATTAAGGTAGGTTTTTAGACTCACTAACTTGAGAAAAGTGTTAGCAGTCTCTGGAGAGCTGGTCCAGTTTGAAAAATGTTGTGTGCTCCTGCAGAGGACCCAAGTTTAGTTCCTACCACCCACATAGTAATTCATAAGCATCTGGAACCCTTATTCCTGGGGTTATGACACTACAGCACACTAGACGAGCACAGACACTCACCACTTGCTTGTCTCTTTCTCTCTATGTCTGTATATGTGTGTGTGTGCAATTTCATAAGATTTTAATGTCTTGAGTATAAAGAGTGAATTAAAACTTCCTTTCACAGAACAAACATTTAATTCAATAGAATACCAGACTCAGATGGAGCATTAGATGCCATTTTGAAGAACCATTCTATATTTCAGATCAGACAATAAAGTCCCCAGACTCAGAAAATCATGACCTAGGAATAAGTGGCAGAGCTGTAACTACAGCACAGATCTCTTAGTTTTTCAGCCGTGTGTGCTCTTCTTGAGCAGACTGCCTTTCTGTGGAGCAATTGTGCATGTTCTTAGAGAATATTTCTCTTCTACTGCAGCTTAAATCCAGCTTTGCTTTCCAGTCCCATCAGCTCAATAAAAATGGGTCCTGTCCTTACTTTGATCTTGATTCAGAGATGAACAGCCTACCTTTCTCTGATTTTATTGGAGAAACCTGCTTTGTAGAAAGCAGAGAGCACAGATGGAACCACTAACTGCGTGTTGTTTATTTCTCCCAGCTGAAAAAGAGCTCTAGGGCTTCCCTTTTCACAGAACACGATTCTCAGTGGAGAAAGAAGAGGAAGTAGTAATGAGGCCACAGCTTTTGCACGTACATATATGCAATGATGTTTTCTTTGTGATCTAACAGATAAAACTTGCCTGAAGATTAGAGGACAGAGCTAAGCCACTAGGTAGCCAAAGAAGCCAGGAAGTGGTGATACATACCTTTAAAAGCACTTGGGAGACAGAGACAGATGGATCTCTGAGAGTTCAAGGCAACCCTGGGCAACACGAAACTAATCCAGTCTAAAAGAGAAACAGTTCACACAAGAGTGATCCCAGCACTTGGGATCACATGCTTTTAATCCCAGCACTAGTGAGGTAGAGACAGGAGGGCTATGGTTGGGTGGAGAGGGGATTATAAGGTGGGAAGAGACCAAAGCTCAGGTCATCTGAGGTTTCAAAGAGACAGCACTGAGTTTGAAAATTCGTAGATACAGGATCGCCCCTTTGATCTGAAGTAGAGGTAAGAACTAATGCCTGGCTGCTCTCCTTTTCTGAACTTTCAGCTTTCACTCCTGATAGCTGACTCTATCAGGATTTTTGTTATTAAGACCAATTAGAATTCATGCTACACATATGTACATATATGTATATGTGTATATATGTATTTGTAAAAAGTCCTTGTGTCTCTATTGGTATCCAGGTTCACCAACGCTTGAAGATTCCAAGTTTTATGATTAATATAAATCATATCTATAAATGGGAATAGGAATGAAATTGCATCCAAGAGAATATCATTTCTACTTCAACACCCTAAGTTAATGCCCTGTGGCTAGATGTTGTCCCTGCCTTCTCATCCTGCTTCTCCTAACCAAAATTCTCCAGGCACAAATTGGAAGCCTTAGATACATGAATCCTAAACTTTCCAAGACCACATTAGTGCTGATCACATCACCACTAGCTCGCCTCCCTGACTCTAAAACACTGGCATACTTCTTCATGGATTACATGTGTCCAGCATTTGACTTATTGGCTGCTTAAAATGCTTCTGTTTCGAAGACCTACTACACGAGATGCATTACTCCCCTGTTCTTCCTTAATTGGTTTCAACTCCAAAAACAGCATGACATGTCTCTTAAAGGATTCACTGACGACAGCTTTAGAATTTTACAATCCCTTTGGAGCATCTCCCCTCATGTTTAATTTCCAAAGTTGTATTTCAACATAATTTGAATAATCACTTACACTTTTAGGAGGGTCCTTAATTTTAACTGAACTGGTTTTGGTAAAGTATGCATGCTCTCCAAGGAAACATATAGTCACTACAAAGGAGTACTAATAAATTGGTTGTAAATTTCCCTTGATTTTGTCATACCTCTGCCACAATCTGTTTATTATCTAGTCTGAATTCCCACTGCAATGGCTCTGTTTCTTCCACTTTCATGTTATCTGCATGATACTAATTTACTCCAATGACTACAGCCTTTCTTTTCTTTATCCTTCAGATTTATCTTATTATACATCTTGAGAAATCACCGAGTCACATGCACACATGTAGTTACAGAGGTATACAGAATCTCCACGTGTGCATGTGTGTATGTGCAGCTTCTTCTTTTGCTGAATCCAGAAGGAGACTGAGGCTTTGTTTAACTACTTACTCCCATGGTTCATATTTAGAAACCCAAGACTGAGAAATGTAAGAATTTTTTTAGCTCATATGTGAGTCATGCCCTGATAATCTCTTCTCACCCATATCTTCATCAAAGTATATCATTGCTAAAAGTTATTTATCTTCATTCACATATTTTATAATTTGTCTTGTTTTTATTTTTTTTCTAGAATCTTTTGGGGTTTGAGCACTTCTTTAATTGTCTACCTATGAAATTTGTTAGAATAAGCTTAGATATAACATTCTCTTTATTAAATTTTGTTTTGTTTTGTTTTATGATAGGGTGCTTCTGTGCAACATCTTTGGCTGTACTGGAACTTGTTCTGTAGATCTTACACTCATAGAGGTCTAGCTCTTGCTGCCTGTCCAGTGCTAGTATTAAAGGCATACACTACCACTGCCTGACTGATATCAACATGTTCCAAAGGATTTTCCTTCTTTCTTGAGGCCATATTTCAATGAAAATCAAGATGTGCTGAAAATGTAAAACTTCCAATGTGAAAATTTAAAATTACTATCTTACTGTTATATAATTGTGATGCTGTATGATATGGTGCAGGAATTAAGAAAAACAATAAACTATGGGAAAATGTAAATACATAATGTACATATAAGTGTAATGAGTAGTTAGCAAAATATTTATTAGGAAGCAATTATGAGAGGGATGGGAAGAAAATTGGATCCCTAAATTCAAGAAGACTTGGAAGAAAGAAAGATAAAAGCATAAAGATAGGAATGGGTATTTTTGCCTTAATTACAGGATTGAAAATAACACAAGTCTTTGTAAGACAAGAATTAAAAATTACTGAAATGGCATAATTCATAACTTCCATTCAATGGCATGATCACGAAAGTTGTTTCTATACTATCATAAGACATCTCAAGTTACACAGATGAGAAATAACACTAATAATTCTGTCTGTTAACATGATATTTTTCACTAGAATACCATAGTGGTATTTAGTTCTCCCCTGTCATAATATATCTATTTTTTCTTCCAGAATAATAAATTTTTCATTGTCTTATGTATTTCCAAACATTTTACTCTCAGCTTAGCTAGTATTTTGTCTACATATAGATTAAACAAACAAACAAATACACTTATGCAACATTTAATGATAGACAAACACTTGAAGAAATCTGTTATTAGGTGATCTTTCAAATGTGATAACATCATTGATTGATCAGGGTAAGAACACATAACATCACCAGACATTATAAACTTATAGAACCAACATTGCATATATGATATCTTCCTGACTAGGTGGGTATTAGACATGGAATAACTATGTGTAGGAGAATCTTTTTGGCCTTTAAGGATGAAAATATCTCTAGTAAGATTTCTCTACACATTTTTTATTTATATTTTATCATATTCACATTACTTTATTCAATTATTTTATTTATAGAATCATTATACATTTGTTACAGATGCGGGTTCCCTACACTGTCCCTATAATAATGTAGGTTGACTGTATGTGGGAAAAGATAGTTTACTTACCAGATTATTCCAAGGTCCAGATGAGAATAAGATGCTGAGAATGCTTTCACAGTCAGATCAAAGCACAGATCTTTACAAAATACCTAGCTTCTTCACCCCCACTACTTACTGACATGTTGCTGTGTTCCTCCTGTGCTCCTGTAGTCTGGACTTTGTCTGTAGTGTGGGCAGTATCAAAGTGTAGAATCTGCCAAGTGGTTTTGCTTTCATTCTTCAGTTCTCTGATTTCAGGCTTATGTATATTCTTCATTAACAATGACGATGGGCAAGGGCATTTGTTTTGAGACAGGGTTTCTCTGTGAAACAGTGCTGGGACTGGGCTCATCAGTACTATGTCTGTCTGTTTTCTTCCAATGAACAGGTGAAAGAGGACCCATTTTTCTTTTGTTAACATGACTTTTACTATGTTCCAAATGTGTCTAGAAGATTACTGTTCTTCCTTTTTGTATCCATTTATTATTTTTCAAGCATAGGACAAATGTAATAATTTTCAATTTAATTAGAATTCTGAAAAGTCTTATATTTTCCCAATCAGGTCTTTTTCAAGATTTTTTTTAAAGGTATTGTGCATACATATTTTTTCTTGGCATGTTTGTCAATGCTACTGGAAAGTTACATATTTTACTATGTTAATTTTATATTCTGCCACTTTGATGAATGTGTTTATCAGATATAGAATTTCTTCTGGTGAGTTTCTCCTCATCAGAGAAGCACATTTTTAAAGTAGATGGTGATTATTACAGGCATACAGAATGGTTAACATACAGAGAATGAGAAACTGTGGCGTGTCAAACTCACTACCCTCTACAAGGCTCAAGAAACATAGCAGAAAGGGGTAAAGAAATATTTTAAGAGGCAGTTGACATCTGCAATAAAACTGTATTGCCAGAAACACCAGGCCTGTTGCAGCCTTGAGCTCACAAGGCTATGATTTCTCACACAAGATCTGCACATGATCAAGACATCAAAACCCCAACATTAAAGGGGAAATAGCTCAGGGAGTCCCACCCCTAATAGAGGAGCTATTGGCAACTGATTGGTGCTGGGGGATGGAGGACCATTTTTATCCAGGGACATGGCAACTTTGAGGCACTTACTCTTCTGCCCAGAAGGCTGAGAGTGGATATTTTTTAACAAACTGCTGACCTTTGCTGTTTGTAGAGTCAGACCTCACACCAAGTCCCTAAAAATGCTTATCCCAAACTCTCCTTCATTAGCATTTATCTTTAGCTCTCAGCTAATAAAACCCATCCTTAAGGAATGTGTCACATGTACCTTAAAGCCTGCTGACCTCTATGCTACCTTTGTCAGACACCATACTAGACTCTAGGTCTATTAGTTATAGAATCTATCTTCATGGTCATATACACTTTGCCAAGGAGTTTCTATGATGTCCCACCTTAAGCTTTATTGTGTACCTGGAATTAGAATGAGTGTTGCTTGAAAACCTAAAAAAGGAATGATTGGTGCCTCTAAACTCTTTATCAAATTGTACTGTTTTTAATTATACTGGCAATAAACTGATTGGCACTAGATTCTCTAGAAGTTTGATCCAGCCTGCTGATTAAGTAGGGTTTAGCCAAGTTTCATTCTTGACTCTGTGGTTTGTTTCTCAGCCTGCCATGACATCTATAAGAACGTCAACACTATTTTATAGTCAGGAAACATTTAAGACCCTAGCAGGCATAGAGATGAGAAACTAATAGAGCAAGAGGCTTTTCCCACATTATTATGTAAAAAAGATCCTAGTGGGCCAATACTGTAAAGCTACATTCAGTCTTACTGTACACCTGTCAGAAGTGACTAAATCTAGGTGTACGATCTGTAGGTGATCCTTGAATCTGTAAATGGTTGTAAAAAATCAATAAAGCTCCTATCTTTTAGCCCGATATGAACTGCTTCCTCACAAACCACAATTTTCTTGCTCAGTAGATACCCTCAACAACCCCAGGAAGGTTTGTTCCCATACAGATTAATACCGTCTTTCTTTCAGTCAAAATACAATAAGTACACTCAATTTCCAACACATGCTTTAGTATCATGGTCTTCAGAAAAATAAAAAATAAAATCATGTGGAGACTCAGAAATAGGCCCACTGCCCACTCAGAGGCCACCTGAAAGATGTTTTTACGGCCTCTTTCCTGAGTCAGTAAAGTATATATTTCTAAGTATTTAGATCACTGCAATAAGATTTTGTCACTAAAGGAATTATATTTGTTTCATAAGTCAATCATCTACTTCTTTGACTTACAAAAGTGGTTTATGGAAAGGACTACCTTTGTTTGAAGGAGTGTCTGAATTATGCGTGTGCCACTGGAAACTAAAATTGGTGTCCTTGTGGGGATGTAGTCACTTGCCTTCCCATATCTCAGACATATTTATCAAATGCAAATATAAAATGTGCTGTGAATCTGTTACTGTGAAACCATTACAGAGGAGGGGACTGACCTGTATAGCCAAAAGTTTGCTTCTTTCTTATGTTAAATATGATGACATTCAATACTTCAACACAGGAGTCATAACATCCAACATATTACAGCAGATTCTGGCTTTCTGGGGTTCCTCAGAAATAATGTAAGAGGGGAATATACCGAAAATGATTCATCTTCATAGATTAGGAGTTATGATCATTGGAAGACCAACTCTACCTATTAGTAATATGTCTCATAAATTCCCTTATTCACGTGTGTGTGTGTGTATAGGTGTCTGTTTGTGTGGTCTATCCTGAAAGATTCAAACATTCTGAAAACAAGTCAATAGTGATTATACCACCTGCATTGCCTAGGAGACTGTAGTGTTAGCAAGTTGGTGACAGTGTGGTAAAGATAAATTGCTTCATTTTTCTCATTTTTGTGCCCTATGAAATTGATCCACCTTCTTATGTTCATTAATGGGTGGTTAGTAAATCATTAATTTTTAAAATGTGTACAAACTTTTAGATTTTCCAGTTCAAAAACTTGTTAAGATTCTAATTCAGACTATATTTTAAAGAACATTTAAAATATTGGAGAGGTGTAGAAAAGTTTTCTACTTATTAACTTTCTTTTAATATTTATTCCAGGATATAATAGATAATATATATGCATAATGGTTACTATTAACTGCAAGCCTATTAGGACTAAAAATCACTTGGTAACATTTCATTTGTCATATCTCTGGTAGATTCTCTAGATTTGTATTAACTGACACAGGAAAGCCCACTCTAACTATGGAGAAGTCCAAACCATTCACTAGGGTATCAGACAGCAGGAAAAGAAGAAAACTAACTGACAGAATTCACCATTCTCTACTTCCTGCTTTGAGTACAATGTGACCACCTGCTTTCTTCTCTAAGCACCCTGTCTCAGCCACATGATGACCTCCCATTTCCACCCTTAAGTGTGAGCTTTTGTCAGACAGTTTGTCACAGATTAGAGAAAACTAATACAGAAAGTTAGCAATGTAAGGTGAAGCAGTTACTGTAATAAACTCAACAGCCTCTGTAGGCTATTGGAATTGGTTTAGAGAAGGGATGAGAAGACAATAAAAACAGCTTTGGGGACAATGATGATGAGGGTTTGGAGGACCAGAATTCCTAGAGAAATGCTAACATTAGAATCCTTGTTCTTTTGGATAATGGACGATGATCAACATTTCCTGAGACATAAAGGAAACAGAAATCAAAATGAACAGTTTTTTTTGTTCAACAAAAGTTCAACAAACAGAACTTTTGACAAAAGTAATTTCTAGATATTTCTTACATAAAGCTACAGTGAAGGAGAGAACATTCTAAAACTGGGATGTTTGGAAAGAAAATTAAACGAACAAGTTATAGCTGCCAAGAAGCAGGATGATGTGTTAGCATTCATAATACTTAGAGATCAGGACTACTAAAGAGAAATCATGTTTCTTTAGTGTAATGATAGAAAGGTAATATGAGGTAAGGTACTCCCCATCGTAGGATAATGCATATTATGATTCAGAAGAGTCCAAACTGAAAATGCCACTGATGAGGTTCTCTGCTGTTCTACAACCACCCAAGAAAGTGTGCTTTCCCAGGCTTTACACACCATCTGTTACAACTGTGATCCCAGAAGTTCAGAATAACCCATGAGGTTTTAGCAGAATCTGGCACCATCATCCACATGGCACGGTTTGCTGGAATGAAAACTGCATGCTATAGCTACCATGGAACCATTTTATCAAAGCTTCTTGCTGAAGAAAGCCTCTGTGGCAGGGTTGGCGTTTCTTGTAAGAAAGCACTAACATGTCATTGCTGGAAGCTGAATGTAGACTAAGATGCAACAGAGACCCTAGGATGTCAGAGACACCAGTAGCAAAGGAAAGTTCCGACCTGATGCAATGGGATCCAGGCAAAGAAAAAGACTTGTATGCTGCAGAGCTACCCACGTCTTTTGGAAGCTAGTTGATTCCATTCTAGGCCTCACGTTCCAGACACGGAGCTTCCAGATTTGGTGTTTTATTTCCTATGATTATTATGTCTTGTTTGATTGATCATCCCTTACTCTTCTATCATTTCTCTATTTTTGAGTAAAATGTTTGCTCCTTATTATTGAATATCGGTCTTATATAAATTTTAAAATTAGGAATCATAATGAAAGCTGTTTGTTTGCTTGCTTTGTTTTGATTTTTTAAAATTTTCTTGGGGGGGTACAGCAGGGATGAGGGGAGGATGTGGAGGGACTGGGTATTGAGTAGAATTAGGGTGCATGATATGAAATTCCCAAAGAATCAATACAGAAATTATGTTTAAAGGAAATGAACATCTAGATTGGATTAGACCCTGGGAATTTCTGTTAGGGCTGATCTAGATTATGTTGAGATGGGAATAGTTGCTCTAATCATGGTCAGCACCATTCCATAGACTGGGGTCCTCAACTATGTGAAAAAGGAAGAAAACTGAACACCAACATTCATTGATGTCTATGGATCAAATTTGACTGCAACCTCTTCTTTCAGATAGTATACCTTCCCTGGTATTGGGCCCTCCATCCTATGGTATTCCAAGCCAAAGTGAACCTCCATCCTTTTACCTTCTCCTCTTCCTCGTTCTCTTGCTTTTCTCCTTCTCCTCAACCTCCTCTTCTTTTTTTCTCTCTTCTCCTCCTCTTCCTATGTCTTCCTTCCTTCTTCTATTTGAGAAAAGGTATCATTGTGTACCATGGCTGGCTATGAACTCATGAAAATCTACCTCTGTCTATCAGAGTGCTGAAATTAGTGTTGTGCCAGTATGCTAAGATAATACTTCCTTCTTCCAGTTCTTGAAATGTATTTCATTACAGCAATGAGATAACTAATGTATCCGTTCAGTGTGGATGATGCCATTCAGTGGAGTGGTGTCTCAAACTGCATATAAGGAGAAACCAGATGAGTACCAGCATTCATTGTTTACTGCTTCATAACTTGAGGGTGCAATGTGACCAGCTGCCTCACCCCTTTGCCTCCATTTCCCGGAGATGATGGCTTGGATTTCATCAAACTTGGATCCATCCTTACACTGTCTTTGTCAGATATGTGATCCCAATGAGAAAAATAAGTAATATAGTAAGTTGGAGCTCATTATTATTATTAACAATCATATAAAACCATGGTTTCTCATTTTAGCATGCATGTTCATGTTATTATTCCATATTTCATTTTTAGAAAAATGCATCATGATGCAAAATATAAATGCACATTTATAAGATTATTCAATACTAAATTTATTCCCAGAGGGAAGTTATACATAATAATGATCATATATAATTTACTTTAAAAAGTGTATATAAGGACTTATGATACCTCCAGTGAAAGGTAATTATTTTTAGTCAAGAACCCATCAGTTATTGTATTATAGTATATTACTTTAGATTGCTCTTGCAAGTTAAAGAACAAGAATTAATATTACCTCACTCCACTTTCAGGAACAGGTAATTAGACAAGACTTACCATTTGATTATTACTTTATATTATCAGTTTTTTATTATTTCTTTCACAAAGTAAAATGCAGGCTGTTGAGGAGATGAAGTTAATACACATAACTGAGTGCTCCAAAGAAGTGATCCATAAACTTTTCTGAAGCTTAATGTAATTTCTTTATCATTGTACTTGACAAAGCAATCTTTCCAAGAGCACTTAACAAATCCACAACACAAGATTGTGTATCAGCGTAGAGGCTCTTTTTAGAAGGACAGTAGCAGAACGTGTATCACATCCATGTACGTAGTTGAAAAATGGATCGAGAATTAAGAAACCTGGGCTCTTATTTCTGAAATGAAAAATGGTTTTGAATGAGTATGTACTATATCAGCACATTTTGTTGAGGATGCAAAAATAAAAACAGCAGCAACTATAAACTGAGTATTATAAATTATAGTCTCTCTTACAAATGAAGAGTAATGAATAATCTTATTTAAGATGAAATAGAAAAATCCTAATTGGGGAACTTAACTGCTAAGGTAATAGCATTGAAATGAAATGAATAGATTTTTCTGTATTTTAGGTTTTTCTTTTATAATAGACTCATTAAAAACAAATGTAGAAGGTTGTTTTAAAACTAAATTTATAAAACGTAATTCTAGGAAGTAGACTATTTTATTTTGAATAATGGAGTTTCTTCTTGAAAATATGCTTACTTTCCTTGAATCACCTAATGCATGGACATATATTGAGATATATTGTGTTTTAATAAATATACCTTGACTGAAGATCAGAGGGCAAAGCAGCCACACTAGTCAGCCATACAGGGCAGGGAGTGGTGGCATATTGCTGTAATCCCAGGATTTGCAAGACAGAAGCAGAGGGATTTCTGTGAGGTCAAGGCTACCCTGAGCTACACAAGATCCATCCAGAAAGAGATCCAGGTGGTGTCTCACACCTTTAATGCCAGTGTTTGGGAGTCACACACTTTTAATCCTATTACTAGGATGGTGGAGACAGGAACAATATGACTGCTCAGAGAGAAGAATATAAAGGGGAAGAGACAGGATCTCAGTGGAGTGTGGAGTCTGAGGATTTATGGAGACAGGATTTTGCCATTTTCATCTAAAATTTGGTAGAGGTAAAGTCTCTAGTGTTTGGCTGCTTTGTTTTTCTGATCATCAGCTTGAACCCTAATATATATCTCTGAAATTTTATTATTCATGCTACATTTGGCACCCAGTGTTTGAGGTATGAATTCATGAAAAAAGAAAGAAAGAAAAACATTTGCTTGGGGCTTTACAGCCATGAATATAGATTATTCTCATGGTACTGAAGGATTTTAAAGAAACTTTCAAAATTGTTACCAATTCATAATATAAATAAAGGTTTTTTTTCTTATTGAAACCACTGAATTTGTATCAGATTATACAGAATGGACTTATTTATTTATTCAGTTAAAAGATGTAATCAGATTTTCATCATGTGGCAACAAGTCGAGGAAACGTCCCTACTTGTTCTTTGTACAACCAAACACCAATACCTGAAGGAAGTATACCAAAGAGTACACAATGAAACTAAATCTGGCAGATGGATGTTTTCCATTTTGTAGAATTTGGAAAAATAAAACATGTACACTATATCATTTAAACCTATTCAGGTTTTCAATGAGCAACTGCTTTGAGTTGAGAATAGGCTGATTTGGTAATCACACATTTGATAGAAGGTATGGTCATCATGGGTATACCTGTACAAATAAAATAATACAATGCTCCAGCATATGTCCATAAGAAAATGAGATAGTTTTTTGTTTATTATAATATAAGACATATTATAGGTCTATCACACAATCCTATAGGACAGGCAGTTATAGAAATAACAAATCAAACTGTAAAGGTATTTTAAATAAACAGAAATGAATGACAAATACAAAAATAGATTGCATAATGCCTAATTAACTTTGAATTGTCTAAGTGCTAATGAGAAAAGAAAAACAACTCTGGAGAGACATTGGATAGTAGAAAAAACTGGTAAATTAAACCAGCCATTATAATTTAAAAATGTACTGATCTCAGAATGGAAACCCGGCCATGTATTATATTGGGAAGAGGGGGGTGCTTTTGTTTCCACTGGAGAAGAAAAGCTATGGATACCATCAAAATCATCAATTTGAACAAAAGACACCTCTTAATTAAAAGAAATGATAGTTCATCAAACAGCATGGCCTTTTAATCTAAACCAACCTATAAAACTAATAAATACTTTTGATTTGATCAGATATCACTTGCCCAAGGAGAATCTCCTAAATTTAGAGTTGGGGAAGGGTTTCATTTCTTTCTTTTCAGGAGAATAAAGGCATCCTCTGAAGGAATCCAAAAACCACTGAACAAATGAGATATCTGAAGAAAAATAAGAAAACATCCAGAAAAAAAATCTCAAGTAAAACAATTAATTGGCCTATTGGTATATCTTATTTCTAAAACAAAATTTCATAAATATTCCCAAACATTTGGTTTTGCTATTATCTACAGACAAGTAATGTAAGTGGTCTTTTTTAATACTAGTCCAGCTAAAGATTAATATTGGATTTTGAGTTTGAGTGTGTCTCTCTCCTTCTCTAAACCCAAGTATGCTTATTGAAGCAAAATCCAAAATATTTGTCTCAGGTCAGAAGAACCACCTTATATGGGACTTAAGAAAAACAAATGGTTTAAAATTATGAGTTTAATCTCATAATCTTTTAGTTTTATATTGACTCTTCAACAGCTTTTCCTGAGATAGAAATATATATATATTCTAAAATTTTGTCATGATATTAATGGTCATATAGAGTACTAACTAATTCTTGAAAAAAGGTTTCATATCCCTTCCTGTACATGTTTTCAAGTTTGAGTCTCTATCAGTTTTCTGCAGTGAACCATGATCATGCCTAACAGTGACATTTGATACTTCCAAAAGGAGCATGGAGCCCATAACAACAATTCCTCCAGGACTATGATAATACCACTAAGCAGAACACACCACCTCAGGATCTATTTTTGGACTACAAACTGCTCAGAACAATTTCAAGATGGCTTGCTGAGATGATACAGCCTCACAGATTCTCTAGCCAGAACTTGAGTCAAGTTCTACACTTTTTCATTACACAGAGACTAGACAACAAACAATACATCTCCCAGGTTTGGTATTAATCCAAATTTGTCTTTTCAGGATCCCTAAAGATGCTATTGCCCCCAGACAGTAGAAAGTATATTTAATAATATGACACCCACAATTAAAGAGGTGGGGTGGGTGTTTTTTGAAGGATCAATGGGTTATGAATATTTGTCATTGTTTAGGGGGGTTAGTTATAAGTTGTTATTGGTAACAATCAGAACAAAAGTTAAACAAAGGTGATAAGATACAGAGTTGCTCTTTTATGAGAAAAAGGGAGATATAAATATGATAGGATGAAGGGGTAGACTATTGAATCTACTCTTAAAAGAAAGATATAGATGTGATAGCATGTTGAAACTACTCTGAAAAAGGATATAGATATGATTAGACAAAAAGTAGATTATTGAATCTACTTTTTAAAAGCAACTACTACTTTTAAATGTTTTACATTGGATTAGACTTTTGTATATTTTATACAAATTTGTATATTGATACAAATTTGAGATTAATTTTGTTATAGCATACTGAACAAACATTTCTACTCTTGTTCAAGGTATTATACCTATATAACTCATTTAACAATGTAATGCAAATTTCTAGTCCTTGAAAATTATTATTAGGATAATAAGTTAGTGCATGTTAGTAGTTAATCACCTACTGCAATTGAACTTGTAGTCACATTAGGTATGATTTGAAGGTCAAGAAAAGATATATTTTACATAGACAAGTTATCTTCAAATACTTCAGAGAGCTACACAATATGACATTTAAATATGTTTCAATATCATAGGCTCATTTTATGAAAATGAGACATGTTTGCCTAGGGCAGCACTAATCTAATAAGGAGAAGATGATAGGCACCAAAGAAAATCCACATGGAGTATATTTTCTGTGTGACAAAGTAAGTCACTGGGCAAGAAATTGCCCTTTCCTTGAACGCTGACTATATACTGTCCTAATCTGACAAGCAGAACACAAAAAGAGATTGAGTGCCAAACATTGTCAAGATAAAGGAGGTGGGTCCTTCATAATATCTTACTTTACAGAAAAGTCTGTAGAATACTCTAGACCAGTATGCAGAAGGTAGATGTATCAACACTTCAGAGGGACTTTGGGTAACTCTCCTGTCAGTCAGCTGTTTTTGTCATTTCTCACATTTTTGGAAGTCATTTATTTGTACTTCCTGCTTCCTCCATTAATATTCTTTCCTTTTTGGGTCTCTGAGAGAGTTGAAAACTAGATAGTTACAGTTATAGTTTTCCATGTTTACCTGATGCAGAAAGCAAGTTATAGTAAGAAAGCAAATTAGGTGCAAGACTTTGGACTCACCAAGATGGATAGATAATGGAGTATTTTCTATGAATTTGTCAAATGTGAATTGACTAGACATTGTTGATTTATTTATTGCCTGTATATTTTGTATATAGTTATTGTACTGTTTGTATATAGTTTTTCTTATATTAGTTAGAGCCTTCTTTTTCATTTCTGACATAAAGAGGAAATATAGTGGTATATTATTTGTGTTTTAATAAATAAAACATGCTTGATTATCAGAGGGCAAAATAGTCACACTCGTCCGCCATATAGGCCAGGGAGTAGTGGCACACTGTTTTACTTCCAGGACTCAGGAGACAGAGGTAGATGGATCTCTGTGAGTTCCAAGCTACCCTGGGGTACACAAGATAAATTCAGAAACAGATCCAGATTGTAGTGATGAACACACACCTTTAATCCCAGCATTAGGGAGATGGAGACAGAAGATACATGACTTCAGGGAGAGAGGAATATAAAGTAGAAGAGACAGGAACTCAATGGAGTGTAGAGTTGAGAATCTTGTCCTTTTGGTCTGAAGATTTGGTAGAGGTGAAAAGAATCTCTAGTGTTTGGCTGATTTGCTTTTCTGATCTTCAGCTTGAACCATAATAACTGTCTGGGATTTTATTTTTCATGTTACAAACGTATTTTAAGGTATAAATTCAAAGTTTTCTAAGTGGATCAGAACATTTTGAGACATAATTTTTGAAGCTCTGTTGGTTTTTATGAGCTTATATCATAACTTTGGTAATAGATCAGTTAATATAAGAAATTAGTCAGAGGGAGATTGAGAGAGAAGGCTGAAAGTCAGTTTTTGTGCATTGTCACACTCCCTTCATACAAACACATTTAGATTTAAGATATTCCTTGTACAGGGTAGTAGGGTATCTCAAAGGATAATCTCACTCACTTTTTTCCTAAGTGAATACCTGAAAAAGTCTGAGAACTGTCTGTGAATGACATGTCAATAGAAAAGTTTTTATCGTATAATTAAGATATGACGATATGGCTCATTGGTTTTAGGCAAGAAAATTAATTTATTTACATCATGGTTAGTTTTAATTCTCAGCCTTACACAATAGACTCACCTGGGATGGGTAATGTCTATCTATAAAGAATTGTTTAAGTAAAGATGGTATGTGTTTTTCGCTGTGTTATAAATTTTAACTAATGAAGAAGACCTCATTATGTGTGTACTGTTTACAAGTTAAGGAACCTTGAATTTGTATAATAGTAAAAGTGAGCTGACTGCAGGCATGGGTGCATTACTGTCTGTTCCTGAACACGGCTGCAATATGACCAGTCCTCTCAGAACCCTGCACTTGTGATTTCCCTTCTATTAATCATAACCTGAAACTGCACTCAAATAAACCCTTTCTACCCTAAATTTGTGTTGTAGACATATTTTATTATAGCTACATGAAATAGAACAATGATAGTCTGTGATTCTTGTCTTCATGAGTTTTCAGCAGGATAAATTTTTATTACATGGTTATTTCTATTTTGACTGTTACACCAAATAAAATGAGATTTATGGCTAAAGCATGCATTTATTCTCCTATTTCTGAAAAGAAATGTTGGAATGATAATCAGTTGACTAACATTAATGGCTTATCAGAGCCATTATTTGAATAGATTCTAAAGGAATGTATGTATTTCTTGCATAGTCAGCTTCCAGTACCTACCATCATCTCATTGAATTTGCATTCCATCTCAAAGAAAACCATCTTTAAACTTTACTTCCATCTGTCTTCAAATACTCTCATGAAAATAAATTTGATGTATTAGAACATAATTATTTAATGCAGAATAGTCTCCTAATATTTAGATTGCTAATTCTGTCATACTCTAAAATCTCCATTTATGCAGGAATTAGTTCATGAACATCTTTTAATAAGGTAGCTGTTAGTCTATTGAATGGATTCGATTTTATGTAATCATTAATTCATATTGTAAATATTACTGGATTAAGAATTTCTTTGGAATTACAGTGCTAGAAATACTTATGAGGGTTGCTGGCAGAAAAGATTGCCAATTCTAAACAAGGGAGCCACAATTCCATGACATGAGTTTCCAAATAAGCAAAAGAATAAAGCCAACTGACCACCACCACTTATTTATGTATTTGTTTAATTATTTGCTTCCTGACTTGTAGGAAGCTATGGATAAACCATAACCTTTTTCTCCTGTCACAAGCCCTGCCTTGCTGTGATAGGCTTTATGCCTTCCAATTCCACACCGTGATAAACCATTTCTTCTTTAAATTACTTCCTGTCAGTCATTTTGCTCAAAACAGTACAAAGTAGTTTGCAGAGTAAAATGAACTGTGGACTAGCACCTATGAATATTATGCAGATGCAAGAATGAATATGAAGATTATATGTAGCCTGCCTGCGTTAAACTTTATTCTTTGAGCAAAAATTTATATTTGAAAAGGAACAGAATTATGAAAGAGCTCTAGAAGATTGCTTGAAGGCACCTCACTTGCAAGTCTTCACTATACTAGAATACCCATTGACATTTGTGTATGTGATCAAATATACTTATTTTTATTATTAAGCCCACAAATAATGTAAATTATGTGACTGTAGGCAGAAGCTGCTTGTTTATTTCCTGGCCATTTAGACCTGAAATAATCACATAGAAACTGAATTATTGCAACATAGCTTGACCTATTAACTCACGATTCTTATTGGCTAGTTCTTATATATTAATTTAACCCTTTCTGTTAATATGTGTATTGTCATGTAGTTGTGGCCTACTGGTAAAGTTCAGTCTACATCTGGTGTCTGTCTACTCCAGTGGCTACATGACTTCTCTCAAACTCTGCCTACTCTCTCTATATATCTTTTCCAGCCTGGCTATATGTATGTATGTGTATATATATATATATATATACACATACATACATACATACATATTTCATTGGCTG
>LOJH01001885.1:14068-31346 GCA_001685095.1 Ellobius talpinus
CTAATGGGCCAATCAGTGATTTAATTAATACAGTTTCTGTGTGATTATTTCTGGGCTGAGCAGCCTGGGACCAACAAGCAGCTCTCTCCTCCAATACACAACTCTCTCTCTCTCTCTCTCCATATGTGTATGTGTGTACATACCTATGTACATAGATATTCTATGAAAGCAATAATCTCATTTGTTAGATTAGGTACGGAGTGGAAGTCTCTGATGGGACTAAAGCCGTTTATGAACAGATGCAAAGAACACAAAGTCATTACTTTGGGAAGTTAGTATGGGAAGTTAGTATGGGAAGTTAGAAAACCATAGAACTTGTCTGGGAAGAGGATTGTGAAGATAGGAAGATAGCCTGCCCACCTGCAGTCTGCATTAGCAGAAGGCCTACAGGACCTGGTTTCTGTACCCTAAGACTGCTGATGTTCTATAATTTACCAATGACTTTTTTCTTGATTCAGACTTCATCGTGAAAGAGTGATGGTATTGGTGTGTTTTCTCATATAGAATAGAGATGAGCTACTGCAGTTGTGATATGGTCTTAAAGAGCAAAGAACTGTATTGCTTTCACTTCAGATGGAAAGCCACACCAAGACTGGGCCTTGGAGGCAGTACTTGTTTGTTTTTAGAGCCATGTGCAATGTTATTCTTCTGCCTCTCAGTATTCCATGGACAGAAGTCAGAGAACACTTCTATCCAACTATAGACAGAGCACAGAGCACAGACAGCATAGAATCCAAGTTAGGAGACTTGAACTATTAGCCCCACTTGAACTTTGTGTTGTTCTCAGTTAGAAAACTATTGATAAGGAAACAAAACAAACACTGCCATGAAGATTTCCCTCTGGATCAATGATATGATTTGGTAAAGCCTGAAACTCCTGACTATGTTGAGCTTCAGTAGACATCACTAGAATGGATAAACAACCAAAAGAAGCTTTTGATATGACTTACTCGCTGTTTTTATTATTGGGTAGTAATGCCAGAAACATTCCTTAATCAGAACAAAATATATGAGCTTAACTTGATATGATACATGAACCATTAAATGTACATGGCATAGAAGAGTAAAGAATATCACAATGACTGTGAAATACATTTAAGACTTGGAGTTGGGAAGATCAACTGTTATGAGATTGACTAAGAGACCCTCAGAATCTGTTAATGTTGACAAGGCATTGTTACTGCTAAGAGCAGCTGAGACAAAAGGTTAAGAAATGGGATCCATCATTGTCCTAAGCACATTCAGTCAAGAATTCTCTCCATCGTGCTGTGTATCTTCCTGAAGTTTCTGGTTTCAACCCAGCTTCCACTGCTATGAGATAAAAGTTATGGCAAGCTTAAACATTTTCTTTTGTTCTATTTGCCTCCACTTGACTTCAAAAAAATCTACATAAACTTAGGAAAGTCCATCTTCATTGTAAAGGGCCAATGCTTAGCTAAGATTTATATAAACAGAAGGTGTTAATTTTTGCTGAAAGTAAAGCCTTGAGGCTAGGCAGGCAATTATGATGGATATGGCCAGATTAGAGAAAGGTCCATATAATTACCAGTGTCTACTTCCAATTCGTGACAAATCTGGTGTGTTGCAATCTATCTAGAGACTAAGTACAGCCTGTTCCAGCGTCTTCAATAACAATTAGAAAATACCCAGTGGCTGAATATCGAGTTAACAGTTGTCCAGTATTGACCTGGGTTCAGCTTCAAACCTATTCACCCCTGAATCTTTGTTTTATTTCATGCATTTATTTGTTTGTTTTAATTACAATATCATACATGTATGCACTAAATTCAGTCACATTCACTCCTGCATTCCCCTCCCTCTTTCTGCTCTTTCTGTCTAGAACCTTTCTCAAGAAGTTTCCCTTCTACCTGCAGGTCATCTTTTTGTGTGTGGCTCACGGAATTTAATAGGAGTTACTCATTCTGCATGGATGGGAGGTTAGTGAGTAGAGCCAGTGTAACTTATCTGTAACCACACCACCAAAGAATAGAAAAATCATATATGTAAAAGATTCTAATGGTGGCTCTTCTGAGTTGAAGATTTAGTTTTGGAGAAGACAACGTTCTTAAATGCTTTAAAAATCCATAACAAAGAGTATGCATACCCATAAAAAATCCAGAAGGCACACAATTTTATGTGAAATTGTAGAAGAGCAAATGATACCCACGCTCTGTGTGCATCTGATGTTCTATCTGATGCGTGATCAAGGAGTTGGTAAACTAAAGTAAAGGTACGACTCTATTTTCTGAGCCAGGGGTTTTCATTACCAGTAAATTATGTCCAGTCCTACTGGTCTTTTTTTCTTTCTGTTATGTACTTTTTCTTTTATTGAAAACTGGATTTTTTTCATATCATATATTGTGATTAAGGTTTCCCTTCCCCCAGCTCTCTCCAGTTCCTCTCCACCTCCCCTCCCATCTAGATTCAACCCTTTCTGTATCCCATTAGAAAACAAACAGACATCTGAGGAATAATAATAAAACAAGATAAAACAAACCCAAATAAATTGTAATAGGATAAAACAAACAGAAGAAAAAGAGCCAAAGAAAAACATGAGAAACACATATAGATGTCAAGACACGCACGTTTGCACATACAGGAATCCCATGAAAACCCAAAACCGGAAGCCATAATACATATGCAAAGGATCGGTAAGGATAAAAAATTTCCTGACAAAACATTATGAGACAAAGATCCTCCAAAGATGCTGTCGAGTTTGTTTTGTGTTGGCATCTCTGCTGGGTGTGGAGCCTACCTTTAAGAGCAGTTTGTTTTCCCAGTGAGACTCCCTTGGAGAAAACTAGTATTTCATTTGCAAGACTATCAGTTGGAGATATTTCTGGGTTTGAGATGGAGGCATGTCCATGTCTCCTTTCAGCTCTAAAACCCCATTTAGTACAGACCTGTGCACAAGGAGAGAAGCCTTCTAATCACAGCAAGGCCAATATACATGGTGAAGTCACAGAGACTTTGACAGCATAAACTCTTCTTTTCAAGGCCACCTTTTAGCTACTTTTCTTCTCTCCCAGTTTCTCTTTGGTCTAAGACCATGCCTTATTCTTGTCTGTCATGTTTCTCTAGGTGTATATTTAAGTCTGGCTTCCTGACATGTATGTATATTCCTTCCTTTGGGTCTGCTGCTATAAAGAACCCCTACTTTTACAAGTCGGAAAGTCAGAAACATTGTTATGATCTTACTGTCTTAATACCTGTGATCAGCCAATATTTCAAAGCTTAAAGTGTTAGAGATTATAAGCTGGGGTCTTTAGTAAATAATTAGATCATGAGTGCTTTGCCTTTGTGAATGGAATTAGCCAGATGTTGTATTAGAGAAACCTTATTAAGACATTGTATTAATTAGATTAATAGAGAAGCCTTATTAATCCCTTATATCATGTGATGACACAAGAGGAAGTGGGTATCCATCAGACTAGGCCTCTGCAGTCATTGATATTGGATAGCCCAACTTCCAACCTGTGAGAAAGCAAAGTCTGCTCTTTGAGAGCGGACTCACTGTAGAGCACGTAGTCACCAGAGAAGACTAAGGTAAACCAGATTTTACTTGCAACTTTTCTTTTGAAACCTAATTAAAATGCCTAGAAGCTGATGGCAGTGGTGGCTCACGCCTTTAATCCCAGCACTTGGGAGGCAGAGGCAGGTGGATCTCTGTGAGTTTGAGGTCCGCCTGGTCTACAAGAGCTAGTTCCAGGATAGCCAAGAGCTTCATAGTGAGATCTTGTCTCAAAAACAAAAACAACAAAACAAAACATAAAAAATAAAAAGGCTAATAATTAACTTCTTTCTTTCTCCCCCTCTTGGTGTTTAAGTGGAAACAGACTTTCTAAGAGCCACCAGCGGTGAGCTTTCCGTTGTAATATCTCTGTGAACCCCTGTAGAGGATTGATTCTGGTAACCAGTCAGAGCTACACTGCCACACCTCTGATGTTACCTGTTGGCTGTTGATGGATGATTTTAGACTCAGAAAATGAAGTTTATGGAAGTCAGGATCAAAAAGGGAGCTATAGAAGTGATGACGGTCATATTTACTAAAGAAGGCAATATAAAATAAATTTGGGTATAGTCACATTCCTATTTGATAATAGTGAGAACTCAGGTCCAAAGTGATTGAATCCTTATAACTTTGTTTTTTTTCTCATTATTAAAAATAAATTAGGGTGTATTTTCATAGCAACATAATTTGTAGCACAGTATATAGTCAGATCCAAGGCATTTTCTTGACCCAAGCATATGTAATGATTATTGCCTTACTGAAACCACAGAGATAGGCACAAAGAATGGGGGGTGGTACCTTTGATTCTACTCTAATGTGACTAATGTGAATTTATACACACAGAATTTGGTTCTCTTAACCATACAGGCATTTTCACTATTTACATTAGTTATTAGATTTTCCCTACAAGATACAGAAGTGGTAATTCTATAAGTGATGTGTATATTTAGAGGAATAGCTATTTTTAAAGCAAAGTATTTAAATATTGGTTGTAGACTAATAAGGTATTGTGTTTAAACTATCCTTGAAACCATTTACTTCTGTGTTGGGTATTGAAGCAGATCATCCCTTATGTTTTTCCTAACATCCTCTTGGTGAGGAGGTCCAGAATGCCTTCGACTTTTTGTTGTCCCCCTGAGGAACACAGAAACACAATTGCATTTGGATTTGTAGGACAGGAAATGCTTTTATTGGTTGGGAGTTGTGTTAGCTTTCTGTTATGTTAATAATCACCTGACATGCTATACCCATGAAGAGAAAGAATTTATTTTGACACATAGTTTTTGAGGTTCATGGTCAGATATCTCAACTACTTTGGACCTAATACATCATAGCAGGGAACATATGGAAGAACAAAATGTTTGCTTCATGGCTGGGTTGAAAACAGACAAGAGAAATAGTGCGTGCTCCAATATCCCCTTAAAGGCCAGTAACCAGAGACATTTGACTAGAATTTCTGCACAGAAAAGGAAATAATCGACTAAGCTGAGGAGGCATCCTCCAGAATGGAAGAACATCTTGGTCTAACAGCAACCAAATGAACATAGAAACAGATGACTTGAATAGATGATTTTTCAAAGAAATAAAAGTGGTGAGTAAATGTATGAAAAAATGTTCCACATTCTTAGCCAGCAGGAAAATGCAAGTCTAAAATTATACTGATACTTTCAGATATTTAGTGAGAATGGTAACTATCAATAAATGACAACAAACCCAAAGTAATAAACATGGTACAGATGTGGGGGGGGAAGGAAGTATCGTGTACAAGTATAAATTAGTCAGGAGTTGTTGAAAGCAGTACAGATGTTCCTCCAAAAATTCTGCATAGAACCACAATCAAATTCAACATATACTACCACACTTCGGCATATACCTGAAGGAAATTAAGTCAGTATACATATGTAAATCTGCATACCCTTTGAAATAATTGAGCACTATTATAGGAGCTTAATCTGTTCAACTAGCAAACATGGGATCATTGACAACTGACTGTGCAAGCTGTGTGCTGAGGATTCAGCATGAGTCAAGTGAACAGAGTCCTTGCCTTGAGACAAGGAAATGATACTTTAAAAAATATTGTTTTCAGTGTTACATTAGGAAAGTACCTTATGGTTTAAGAGACTGGGGAGCATCTAACTGTGACTCAGAGTCAAGAAAGGTGTCCCAGAAAAAGATCCAAGCTGAAACCAATAGATACATAGAAACTATCAAGAGCTTTGGGTCCAGAGCATTTGCGTGAAGCCTGGAAGGAAGATCATGGGAAGACAAGCCATACTAAGGGATACAGATAATATTTAGGGCAACAACTTTCAGGTAAACAGGAAACAGAAGTGGGGTTATTTCAAATACACCCTGGACTTCTCCAGTGTAGCAAGGAACAATCCAAGTGCTTCAAACATGGCTACATGGGTCATTTCAAAGAATGCTTGTGCTAGCACTCCATCTCTGAAAGCATCACAGCCCCAAGGGGGTGGTTTATATGTGTGTTTTAATTTGGTGTGGGATTCAGGCTCAGATGTTTCAACTTATCTGAAGTCAAATGCCAATTGAAAATTACTGTTTACTGTGTAAACTGCCTTTTTAGTTGGGATGTTTTTCCCTCGCTGCTTTGCCTTAGAAAGCACCATAATCTTGGGTCTCTATTTAGATATCCTGTAGTGGATATGCTCCTCATTTAGAATGAGAGTGGGTGGGTCCTCCTGATCCCACAGAAGGCAAATGCTTAGAATGTTGTTATCACAAAACCTGTTTCAGAGATGCACACTTCTTGTCCCAAAATACCTTTAATTCATTCATTAACATCCAGGTAAGACATCACATCAAAATACTAATACGTCTTAATGTTTGTTTGTCTTCACTTTATCAGAGCAGGATCCAGTGGAGAGGTAGTCTGTCTTCAGTTTAAAGAGGAGAGCCTAAGATACATGGACTTGGGAGGCAGCACACAGAACTTTCCAGGGTCCAAATCCTGGAGGTTTCAGATGGAAAGAAATATGGTCAAGCTTGGCTCATTGCAGAGGACCAATACCTCTAAGGCTGTCTGTTGTACTGGAGACCAGCTCCAATTTAGATTTCCTAGTAAAAGTGGTTTATAGCAGTGACTTCCATGGCAAGAGCTGCCTGCTTTTCCTGTGATAGGAGATAAAGTTCTCATAATATAGTATATTATCCTTACAATATAATATGAGGTTGCAATTGTCTTATGATTGTCTTATCCTGAGTGTTTGATGGATCACTGGGCTTTCCTTCAGCATCTGAGTTTGCTGTGGTGTGGTGTTTTCCTCTTCAGAGGTGTATTATATTTCTGCCTTCAGAAGAACTTTTCCTGTGGAAGAATGTGTCACATGCAAACCAAGGTTTTACTAACAACCCATCCTTTGTCTTCTTTGTTTTCCATATTGACATTCTTTGATGCAGGGTATCATTACTGTGGGACTGGAGTTGCCTCCTAAACTGGAAGTGCTTAATAAAAAATATTAGCTTATAACTTAAGAATAAATGCAAGTTTTTCAAGAGTTACATTGCTGATTGATGGAAGATTTTAAAAATTGGACCTCGAATTACCAAGCTAATGACAAAAAGAGACAAAAAAGACACCACCATAACCACCCCCCCAACAAAAACAATCCTGACAAAATAGCTAGTGCAGTCTTTATCTACCATATCCCAGGATAAGACAATATTTATGCTTTGGCAGTTGTTTAATTTTCAGACTATAATGTCTTTATCATCATTTTATCTTCAAAAATGTTAAATTTAAAATTAAGCAATAAATGGATATAAGTGAACATCATACTATTAAGTAAAATAAGACATAGGACAAATATCAAATATTGTACATTTTCTCCCACATATATCCTAGAATTAAAGTATGTGTGTATGTATATATGTATGTATGTGTATATGTATGTATATGTATGACATATATGACATAAAAGTAGAAATGATACTTTTTAGGAAAGGAAAATTGAGGTGGAGAAAGGAGAGGATTGGGGGCGTGGCTGTGGTCAAAGTACATGATTCACTTGAATGAACATATCCTTATGAAACGCTGCACTCTATGCAATGAATGAGTATCAATAAAATGCATCATTTGGAACGCTTTCAGTCTGTATTCATGGGGTGCTAGACAATGTGTGTGTGATTACAGATTCAGTAAGAAAGCAGGATGAGCAAGCCACAAGGAAAACCAGTAATCATCACTCTTCCGTGGTTCTGCCTCAGTTCCTGCCTCCAGGTTCCTGTCCTGTTTGAGTTCCTGTCCTGACTTCCTTCAGTAAGGAACAGTGGCCAGTGGCATAAGAAGTGTAAACCAAATAATTTCTTCCTTAAGGTGTTTTGGTCATGGTGTTTCATCACAGCAATAGAAACCCTAACTAAGACAGTCTTTAACCTTAAAATTTGCTTTCTGATTTGAGATGTATAAAGCTGTGAACTCATAAACTGTCAGGCAATGAGGTTGTATAAATTCAGGAAAATATAGTCATATAACATAGAAATAAAGGAGAATTAGTTATAAAGGATAAAGGAGAATTCATTATCATTTAATTATCTGATAAGAAGTGAGTTTGAAAATTCTTGGGGGAGGATTTATGAGGAGGTGTATTAAAGAGACTTGGCATAGCCATGTTGTTTGGATGTCTGGCATCTTCTGAGAAACTGCCGGGATTCATCTTTGGAAGCAGTCAATAGCTCGGCAGGAGACAGTTTCTGCAGGGTGTTTCACTAACAAGGTTGATCATACTGGGACGTCTGTGTATCAGACCCTGTGCCTAGCCCTGTGGAGATTAACTCACTGGAGCCTTCTTGGAAGTCTGTGATAGCTTGTGGGAGTGCTCCATGTGACAAGCTTCATAAACAAGAACTCTAAGCGTCAGATGTTTGAACACGTAACTTTGGTATACTGGTTGGCACATAGTGGAGCTGGAGCATAGATTCAGGTTTGTCTGCTCCCAAATCTCAAGCACTATAGGGAGTATGTCACTAAATCAAGAAACAAAGCTAGACCAGGGGTTCTTAGTTCAAAATTATTAAGTGTAGACACCAAGAGAAAAGAGTTAACCAGCTGGCTTGTAGGGTAATGTTATATGGAAAAATCAATAACTGGCCTCCAAATGCTTGAACAGAAGTAAATGCTCGGTCTGGGGATACAGCTTAGTGATAGGACAGTTGCCTATCATGGGCAAGGTTCTGCATTCAAGCCCAGCTTGAACAAAAATGTTCAAACATACTATCTCTTGTCTCATGGCACTCTTCTCTTTGATTTATGAGCTCATGTCTGGGAAACAGTGTGCACAAAGGTCAAATGGTATGAGAGTATGAGATAATGTCCTATGAATAAGGTAAGTTAGAGATAACTTTTAAACCCTGACCACACTTAATCAGAAAATACATAATATTATCAGTTTACAGCTTCTTCAAAAATATCTGTTGAATTGCATTTGATAAAGGTAATGAGGTAAAATATGACAAAAAATGGTTTTCCTCCTATGGTGAATATTGGCAATGCCTGAATATTTATGTTTAATTGTACTGATAAGCTTTCTAATTCTTTAGAAGTCTTTTGGATGCTCATCTACTTTGTGAAACTTTCAATATCACTTCTAGAAAGGAAAAACACATTCTTTGGGATAAACAAAATTTCCCTGGCCTTCACTCATTTCTCCTAGGCAGTATATAAACAACACTGCTGTATTTTTGATGAAATTTCTCTGGAATTGAATAAAACTGATTTTAAGTCAACAAAGACTATATGGGGTTTAAGATAGCCATTTGGCATCACAATCATGAAGCACATTGTCAAATAACATTTTATAAAGTATTTACTATGCCTATGAATACTGTCAATGTGCAAAGGAAGCTATTTCCACTCACACTTCGAACAGAAGTGAACAGCCTGAAGCTGCTTTGTTCAAATAACTGATCCACATATCATATTTCCTCTCTCCACTCAGGTTTTGAAACTCCTTTACTATGCAATATTTCTTAGAAAATGTTTCTGCAGAATCAACTGTTTAAAATATGATTTTTTCCTACTACCTTTCCTTCTGTGATTTTTGGTGACGGATGATAGGATTCCTTGAAAACTTATTTTTTTAACAATTTGAGAAACATTTATTATCAAAATCAAAAATGGTACACATTTAGATTACTAAACTCAAAGATGACCTGTGTGTTATGTGATTTATTCAAATTCTTCTCAATCTATCACCTTGTTTCTTTCACAGTAAGTGGTCAGGTAGGTAAAAACCAATTTAAATCTCATTTACTAGGATTCAGTGAATATGCACAGAATTATTTCAAGAAGTAAGCATCTGTGTGACACCATATAGGTTCTCCTAACTTTCATTATTTGAGAGATTCCCAGGACCAGTGGTTCATATTGGAAACAGTAAAATCAATTGATGAATCAAAACAACTGATGGCATGAAACAATTGATTTATTTCTTAATTTACTCACAAAAAGAAAATTGCCTTCCTATGAAAACTTAATTTTAAGCTTGTGCTATATAATCTAGTCCCCAGTTGGTGATGGAAGAGTTTGTTACTTTTAAAATTCCTAGCCATAGATTTCTCTGATCTCTCTGGTTAGCATCATGAGGGGTCCCAGCATAGTTGGATAGTTGACCTCTTACAGTACAAAATAGAAAAGAGTTAAAGAATTTTCTGGAATGATATCTGGGTATTAAGATTTTAAGTAGCTTGGACTCACTAAAAAAGAACAGATAATACAGTACTTTTCTCCAAATTTGTCAAATACATACAGACTAAACATTGTTAATATAATTCTTACCTAATAATTGTTCTTATTGTATGTAGTTTTATTATATTGGACTTAAAACCTTTGCTTTTTTATTTTTGTTTTTAAAAACTACCTTGTCTCATTTTACATACCAAGTTCCCAATCCTTCCCCTCCTCCTCCCCTATCTTCCCCATCCACTCCTCAGAGAGGGTAAGGCTTCCCATGGGGAGTCAACAAAGTCTAGCACATTGCTTTGAGGAAGGACCAAGGCCCTCCCAACTATATTCAGACTGAGCAAGGTTTCCCTCCAAAGACAATGGGTTCCAAAAAGCCAGAACAAGCAGTAGGGATAAATCCTGGTCCCACAGCCTGCCCCAGCCATGCAACTGTCACCCACATTCAGAGGGCCTTGTTTGGTCCTATGCTGGTTCCTTCCCTGTCAGGTTGGAGTTGGTGAGCTCCCATTAGCTCATGTAAGCTGTTCCAGTGAATATCTCCATCATGGTCTTGACCTTTCTGCTCATATTCTCACTCCTCCCACTCTTCCACTAGACTTTCGAAGCTCAGCCAAGTTCTTCGCTGTGGATCTCTGCCTCTGCTTCCATCAATTGCTGGATGAAGGTTCTATGGTGACATTTAGATATTCCTGAATCTGACTACAGTGCAAGGCCAGTTCAGACATCCTTTCCAATATTGCTTAGGGTCTTAGCTGGCATCATCCTTGTGGATTCCTGAGAATTTCTCTACTGCCATATTTCTTGCTAGCCCGTAATTGCTCCCTCTATCAAGATATTTCTATCCTTGCTCTCTATCTCTGTCCTTCCCCCATCTCGACTATCCCATTGCCTCAAGTTCTCTCCCTCCCCTTCTTCCTTCCTTGCCTTCCCTTCTCCCCTATCCCCATGCTCCCAGTTTTCTCAGGAGATTTTTTCTATTCCCCCTTTGAAGGAAAACCTTTCTTTTTTATTTAGACAGAAAGGGGGAAAGGTTGAGGGACATTTGTACACTCTGTGAAGATGTATTTCTGTGATTGGTATAACAAAAAGCTGAATGACCAAAAGCTAGGCAGGAGGTATAGGTGGGACTTCTGGGCAGAGAGAGAAACTGTGAGGAGGAATCTGGGTGCTTGAGAGAGACACGAGGAGACACGGAAGAAGCAAGGTGGGTGGTACACGACAGACCATGAATTAACAAAAATGGGTTACTTTAAGTTATAAGAGCAAGTTGGAAACAAGCCTGAACTAAGGCCAAGCTTTCATAATTAGAAACAAGATTAAGTGGCATAGCAGTTAAAGGATTTTTTTTTTGGTTTTGTTTTCAAAATTGACTTACTCATAAAAGCTCACACTTCCACGCTCCAGAGTTTAACACTGGCAACAAAAAGCTGCTGGGGCCACAGTTGACGGTCAGACTGGCTGATATACAACCATGTGTCATTTTATACTAGCTTTATTTTCGCACATTCTAGTGATCAGTTTCCAGTGTGAGCTGTGGAGCCTCTCCCGTATGCTCCACTGTGTGTGCCCCAGAGAGGCCAGATGTGAAGATGCAGCAGCTGTCTTGACACCTGGAGCATGGGCTAAATTACTCATGTGTGTGGTAGTGGTGTGTGTATGTCTGTGTAACAGATTCATAGTCCTATGGTCAAGACTATGCAAATAATGTCAATCAATCTAATGGAATTAAACATCCTTGGCCCTACTTACTTAAGTTTTTTTCTCTTTTTTTCTTTTCCTTCTTCTCCCAGATCCCCATCTCCTCCCCTCAAATACATACCCAATGTTATATATAAGGCTGAGTCATTTTACAGAAAGACAAAGGCAGTGTCTAACACAGCCCTTATTAGATTTGTTTCCCCACGTCTGTATCTTGGCCACTATCCTCTCTTGGTGTTACAACACATCAACATGCTTAGTGATGCTAGCTTACAGATTACAGTCCTCTTGGTGAGCCACTTCCTCCATCTTCAAGACAATGAGGCCTAGATGGGAGACAGACGGTTACTTGGGCAATTAAGTGGTTAGGTCTTGCGGACAAACTTCACTTTTCATGCTGGTGACTCTACTGAGGCGCTTATGAAAGGGGACAAGTAACTGCTGCTCTTCCTGATGCACGAGCACAGCAGTTTACTGCCTTTAATAACAGGGCAGAATCGTCGGAGGCTGTCAGTAACCGCCTGATGAGAAGCAGCCACGTACTTTAACTTGGACTTCATCTGGAATTGGCGTTTGCTCTTGGTTTCTTGTTCTTTCATATGGTCTCCTCATACATGTGCTCCAGCAACATGTTTGAACAGGAATGACAAGTTAGTTTATCTCCTGAGGTTAGCATCTTTTGCAAGTAAGATGTAGGGTAATTGGTTGGTAGAGAGGTACATACAAAAAAAGCCTCTATTGGTCTGGCCTCTGTAATTGCTTTGTTCAGTGGTCTTGGCCAGGCTGCTTAAACACTCAGCAGTTGCTTTCCTTTTGGTGGAGCAGAAAAAAAGTTAGGGAAACAATTTTTCAGGTGAAAGAAATGTTGTAGAACAGTTCCCAAACATACTAGAGCACTGAAAGGCAGGGCACTGAACTTAGAAGATGCTGTCAGTTCTAAGGAGTGTAAGACACCAACCGTTTCAGAAGGTTTTGGAAAAAAAATCGAAGTAATGAATAAATCATTTGGATACAGCAGAGAGACACAAGAATGCTTTTCAGTTAAGTCAGTGCCAACGAGGAGTTAAGAACAAAATTAGCCAAATTATTCTTCAAACCCTGGTATGAAGAGCAGGCAGGTCTGAAACACAGTGCACTTACAGATGTGGGCACCTGGGTTATTCACGTGTTGTATAGCTTGTGGGAAGGTGCCAGTAAAATAAAAATGGCTTGACTGTATGAGCTAAGACATACGTAACTGTGCAGCAAGTGGGTCATAAACAGGAGTCTTACACAAACACCTAGAAGAATTCATAGCTATACTTTTCAAAACTGGACTTGCAACTGTCTTAGCAACTGCGGGTTTTAAGCACCAGCGCTGACATTTTTACAAGGTTTCTCTGCACAGTTGCATTTTCTTCTGTTCAGTATGGGGAGCCAGAAAGGGAAAAGTTCTCGCTTACAAAGTAAGATTCTGTCAGATTAAGGCAGCCTTCAGTGCCTGTCACCTTGGCTCTACATGGGAGGGTGTTGCTCCTGGGTGTCTGAAGTGTAAATTCGGGAACTCTTTAGCTATAACCGATTTCTAAGGTGACCCACATCCAAAACACAGACGGCACCATAAATCACAATTAACACCTTGAAAGTGTTTCTGGGAGCCAAATGGGAGTGCTCCCAGAGTCCAGCTGATGTCACCCTGTTACCAGTTTCCTGGACAGACTGAGTTCCAGCTGTCTCACCAGCTAAGGTTTCTTTCTGGTGACCTTGCACATCTGTCCTGAAGACGGGTATGTAGGGCACCTCACTGCCATCCAACTGAGAAATGAGGCAGCCATATTCTCTCCAGCCACCTCCAAGCACATGTTTTTATTCTCCAACTAGATGACCTAGTGCTCAGGTCACCTTTGTTTGTGGCCTTTTCCTGGAGGTCTTCTTACCCGAAGAAGGTACACCCAAGCACTCATCAAAACTGGTCCAAGCCCAAGTGAACTTGATTTGCTCTGATGATGCTATGGATTAGCTTTTAGGATTCAGGTCAGAGACAAAGGGATAAACATGACAAAGAAAGGAAACAGGCTTTGTTTCTTTTCTTGAGTTCCTGGTTTTCAGTTTATTTTAGTTCTGATTTTGACACCTGTCAAGAGAAGGAGAGCTAGTTTGTGGAAAGACTAGTGGAAAAATTAAGGAGTTGAAGAGTGAAGAACATTTGAATACTGAGTGAACTTTGTACTTGGGGGCAATTAGGCTGTGGCGTGTGCGTGTGTGTGTGTGTGTGTGTGTGTGTGTGTGTGTAAATGTGTGAACTTAATAGTCCAAGAGGCAAAGTGAGTTAACAACTGTATACATTTATCTTTATCTCTTACACGAAAAACTAGCTAGGTAACACAAATGCAAGTTTCTAGGAAACCAGTTTGGCAGGGCCACATTAACATTTAAGAGCTGATTAACACAATATCCTGCTGAAGTTCAGTCTGAAGGAACTTGGAAGATTTTCAAAAATGGTTAAGTGATATAAAGTAAACACTTGGCTGCACTCTTTGGGCCACAACTTCTAAAGTTTGTCACAGGACAACCCAAAGAACTTTGTCCTTCTTTGATAAAAATTTCCCAACTTCATCTTGAATTCCAAAGTTAAAGGACCACTCCTTGTCTGTTTTGTGGAGTTACCAACATCTCCGGCACTTGCCAAGCATAGATCAGCACAGATACTTGGAACTGGAAAGAGAAACATTAGGGACTTACTGTAAAGGCCTTACTTAGGAGGTGAAACAGCACTCACTCTTCGGCAACACGCAGTCTTTTCCTGGATCCCTTCATGAGGGAGTTGCATCCTGGAACATCATACATACCATGGGGTGTTTCCACAGCCTCTGCAGTCATCCTGGGATCTACAGGAATTTATTCAGTAACCAGGTCTTTGGGGAAAAGATAGACAGGAAGAGGGATAATAATAAAGAAAGTCAAGTTCACAAAATCACTGAGAGAATTTAACTTCTTCCATGGCCAAACCCATAGAAGATGAAGTCATTCTGCATGCTGACCAGCACATGCATTTTTCTGTAATTCCCAAAGCTGACTCACTGTTCAGTCATAAACATTCTTTGGACTTAAATGTCCCCACCTGTAAAATAGGGATAATAGTACCAGTCACGTGGCTGATGATGAGAGAGAGAGAGCTGTTTCTAGAGGACTTTGACCTTGCTTTTGTCCCCAGGTGGAATTCTTATATCTTTATAGTCTTAGTAGTAATGTTTGGTAAAGAAGCACACAGGCAATCCATTCTCTGAAATGTTACTTCCCTGGCACTATATGCAGAGCAAATATTTTATTTAATTTAGATGAGAAATGTGAGCAGTTCTTTTTGCACAGTGCCAATACAATTCTTTTTGTGACTTGCTGCAAAATAGCTTCTGTTCACTGCTTTGCTTCATTTAATTTCTAGTGCATTATTGATATTTAAGTAATCTCCATTTTAAGGCCATGTCCCAGCATAACTTGATAACATGACTGAAGAATCTGCTCTGGTACAATCCTGCTACCTTAAATTTGAATTATTCTATAACTGTGTAATTAATTGATTGATTTAATTGTTTGCTGTACCTTTCCTTAGTGGATTATAGTATTTAAGAGATCACAGATTTCTGTTTTGTTTGGTGACACAGCCCCACCATCTAGGACATCCTCTGGCTGAGAGTACTGGTTACATGATTCACCTGAAACAATGAATAATTTGATTTCAGCTTCTTAAACTTAGTTGATGTTTGAGTTTAGGCTTTCAAGCTTATCTGGTTGAAATCCAACCACCCAGCCACACTGCCATCCTTTTTTCTTCTTGCCTTTTTCTCTTCCATTCTGCATGCCTTCCCCTTTTCCCTTACATTCTAAAGCAATGGTTCTCAGCCTGGGGTCGCATGTCAAATATTCTGCATATCAGATATGTACATTATGATTCATGACAGTAGCAAAAATTACAGTTATGATGTAGCCAAAGCAATGAAATAATTTTATGGTTGGGGTCAACATAGCCATGAGGAACTGTATTAAAAAAGGTTCAAAGCATTAGGAAGGTTGAGAACCACCTAATGGTGGGCTTCTGGTTTGGCTAGGCTTTTTCTTTCCACTGCTATCTCAAGTTTGGTTCTGATACATTCTTCCAGCTATTATTTGTGATTCTCTGGTGAAATGGTGCCATAATCTGCTGAATCATTTATCTGAAAACAGTCACAGAGGCTCAGTGAATACAGGCAGAATGGCTGCCAAGATTTCATGTGAAACCATATGTATGAATGCTGAATTGATGCTTCTAGGAACTGCATGATATAAAGGGTGATTCTGGCATCTGTCAGAAGAGTACTTCTGTACACTGATGTTATTGTGTAGTCTTTTAGTCTTCCAATTTATTTCACCTGTCTTCTAAAGGAACGTGTTATCCAGAGTCCACTCCCCATCGGATGAGTCCTTCATTCATCTTCCAAAAAAAAAGGTAGTGTGCATTGGAGAAGTCAGGGAAAGTGAAGGAAATAAAAGGGGGGATGATAAAGAATTTTGGCATCAAGATATGTATTTATGGTTTTTAATCTCTTAAAAATGTACAGATCAGCATCTTTGTTTCCTTTGTGAAACTCAAAGCAGTAACGCTACAAACTTGACCTAAGTTTTCTGATTTAACTAAAGTGTATTTATTTCTATTCATTTGTTGCAGTTGTTTATTTACTTTAAGTAAAGATTTTTATAAAGGAATCAGATTGGAGCAAAAATAATGCAATGGAAACAACGGAAATATTGAACTTTTAGGGTTAAAAAGTGATTATACTTGAATGATTTTTTTGTATTTTTAAGTTATACAATAAAATTTATTAGATTTTCTAACAAAAGTCAAAAATAGTGTGTGTGTTTGCCATAGCCCTTCTTTGGGAGTTTCTCAACAAACATGACCCAGTACCCTCCAAACACAAGGCATTGAGCCTAGTACCATACAGCTGACAAGGAAGACGATGGGTGAGAGCTTCTGTCTCTGACAATATTCGTGCCTGTTTCTTTCAGAAATTGTCTTTAAGCCTTAATGTTCACCTGCAAAGGTAAACAAACAAATACAACTGCAGATAAGACCCTTCATATCTGTCTGCGGCAGAACCAGCATTCAGAAAAGTGGCATCAAAGCCATGCTGTTTGAAGTCAACCAAATTCAAATACTCTATATACAGAAGGGGTGGCTCATGCCTGCCACCTTCCCCAGTACAGAAGAGAGAGAGAGAGAGAAACATAGATGGAGATTGTTTTAATATCCCACTATTTTAATGGTCATTTTGACTGTGTGATGTGGGATTTCCCTCTGTTGCTGTGAATACCATTGGTTAATAAAGAAACTGTCTTGGGCCTGCACAGAGCAG
>LOJH01001885.1:31353-45867 GCA_001685095.1 Ellobius talpinus
GCTGTGAATACCATTGGTTAATAAAGAAACTGTCTTGGGCCTGCACAGAGCAGAGTAGAGGTAGGTGGAGAAAACTAAACTGGATGCTGGGAGAAAGGAGGCAGAGTTAGAGGGAAGCCATGGAGTCACCGCCAGAGACAGACATGCTGGAACCTTGCCGGTAGGCCATGAGCCTCATGGTAAAATATAAAATACTGGAAATGGGTTAATACTAGATGTAAGAGCTAGCTAGAAATACACTTAAGTGACTGACCAAGCAGTTATTTAAATAATATAGTTTCTGTGTGATTATTTTGGGAGTCTAGGCAGCCGGGAAATGAACAAGTGGCCCCTTACTACAACTGTGGAGGTCCAAAATCTGCAAGATGGGTCTGAGATCCCAGAAACCCAGAGAAGAGCTGCAGTGCAAGACCATAGACATCCTGAAAGAAGACTTCCTTCCTCATCAAAGGTCTCTCTTTTCTGCTGAGGTCTCCTCAAATGGAAAGTAATCTGCATTGCTGAAAATCTCTTGATTAAAGTGTTACTGTCATCCAAAACATTGCCTCTCCAGGATCAGGTTTATACAAATATCTCAGTAGCATGGCTTAGCCAAACTAAGCCAAACTAATGTATATTAATACATAAAGTCCTTATCATAAAGTGACATTAGGAAATGTCCTCTGTGGGCTGGAGAGATGACTCAATTGCTAAGAGCACTTGATTGCTCTTCTCGAGGTCTTGAGTTCATTTCCCAACAACCACATGGTGGCTTACAACCGTCTGTAATGAGATCAGATTCCTTTTTCTGGTGTGCATGAAGACAGAACACTCATAAACGTAAAATACATGAATAAAGAGTTTTTTTTTGAAGGCATGGGGAAAAACAGATTTTCCACAAGTTTTGAGTCAAGATGATACCAGAAGTGCCCTGCTCTGGATTTTGAAATACTTGTGGAGCTGGGCGTCATCCTCTGATTTGCTCAGCCTATTTCTTCAGAGAGAAAGCCTCATCATAAAAATCACCCACCCCTCACCATATGACACACCCACCCCTCACCATGCAACACCCTTACCCCTCAGCATATAGCAACCAACCCCATACCATACAATACACTCACCCCTCACCATACAACACACCAACCCTTCACCATACAGCAACTTACCCACTTGACAGGACTTTTTCTTCAGAGAGAAAGTCCTACCATACAGGGCACTCACCCCTTTGACTCAAGGCACAGTTACCAGACTTCTGATCCAACATAATCTATAAATGTACAACAGCTGTGTTGGGATGCATGTGACCCATGAGCTGCATGTTAGACACACCTGCAAGAATGTGTGCATGTTGTGGCACTAAGTGGAGAAGTTCCTTTCTTCTTGTGACTGAAGTTTGCAGGTTTTTTTTTAATTTTTAAATTCCCCAACTTGATAGAGTCTAGACACTCCAGATTGGGGTGAGAGGTAGAGAAAAATCACACCTGTTTCAAATATATAAAATATCTGCACAGAACTTTTTCCCACTTTCATGTTGCATGATCTTAGCTGGAACTTGTGTAGGAACCAGAGGAGTAAGGAAGAAAGAAAGAGAAAGGAGTCGTGGCAGAGGAGCAGCCTGAATGCTGTCACACTGCTTGTCAGATGACCCTTCACACAAACCCTAGGCTTCCCCAGCCCCAGGCTTCCCCACTACCTTTCCTAGGATCGCTGTTCAGAGCCTTGCTGAGTGCCTAAGCTCTGTTTTCCCATGTTAATCATTACCTGCCTCCAGTACCTCTCCCTATCGAAGAACCCTCAAGTCCTTGACTCATTTGTGCTACCGTAAGTACAAATGTTTGGTTTAAAAACATGGACCTTGGAGTCATGGAATCTCCTGCTTCAGCACTATGCAACTCCGGCCTCAGTTCTCTTATCTGTAAAATTGGGATAATGGTGGTATTGATGTAATAGGCTTAGCTGAAAGGAACAGGTGAAGCAAGCAGAAGAGAAACCTTGCTACAGCACCTGTCAATAAACGTACCCTCCGTGTTCGACAGCTATCCTTTCTGTTTGTCTGATGTGGTTTCTTTCAGCATAATGCCAATTGTGTAGGTACAGAGAATGCAAAGATAAAACAAGTGATGGGCAAAGATAATACAATTATCTGAGGATAATTGGAGTGCCACCTGTTAGTTTTCATGTATGCTAACCAAGGAAGAGAGTGTTGATGGTAGTCAGATGAGGCAGGGAGGGCACATTAACAATTAACTGTGGGGCTGAGAACAACAGTCACACAGTGATGACACTGGTTATCACTTAATTTAATATGCTAGTCAGGCAGGCTTTGTGTGGGGATATGCACGCAGTTGTTTTTTTTTTTCCTGGAAGTAACATTCTTCTTGACAGGGCCTATCTTCACACGTTAGTTATCATCTGATAAAGAAGATTTCACAGGTTTACAAGTATTTACCTATTTATCTGTCTCATTGTCTGCAAATTCATGATTTCTGTTATACATTATAAGGAAATTGCAAAAGTTTCAAAGAAGCAAATGAATAACTGTTTCTTTACTATTTTAAATACAGCAAGTAGCACCAGGGAAAACTCTTAAGAAATGAGGATGAAAAGCCAGATTATTTAGACTTCCTAAAGAAATATTCTTAAGCTTCCATATATGTGCCTTATTTTAAGGATATATACATCTTCAGTCCTAAGAAATCTATGGTCAAAGTAATGGGAATTTTGGCCAGTATCAGTCAGAGCCTAAAGGTAAAACTATATTTTTGAAGACAACACACACTTTGGATATACTTCTGGAAGGATTTGAGCTGGTAATATCCTAGAATCCTCCTCCCTGAGGGCTAGCTCTCATAGTAGCTGAATAAGATGTACAAGCTGACTAAGGAGAAAAGTAACAATAGTCCCCCTACTCAACAAAAACCAACAATGACCAACTCAGCAAGATATTCCCAAGGGTGCAACAGTGGCACTTACATCTCAGGGATAACCAACTGCTGTCTAATTGAACCTAAGGACCACTCAATAGGAGGGTGGTAGTCATACCTGGTACTGTAAACCTAGCCAATTATGTATCCCTGAAGAGATTATAAGACACTAATGGACAATGTAATACTGCCATTTTCCTACATCAATATAGCTTCTAACTGTATTTAAATCTTTATGCTCACACCAACAGTTAAGTATAGCCTGCATCTTTCATGAAAGAATCTTCTTTTGTGGCAGACAGAGTTTGTTATAGAGATCCACAGTTGGTCAAAATGCAGAGTAGGTGACTGTAGAGTGCTCATCCCAAACTGGTATACCTACAACACAACCCCTGTACCTAAGGCTCAGGAAGCATTATCAAAGAGGTGCAAAAGGGTTAAAAGAGCAGAGGACCAGAACACCTGCTATAAGACAATGCCTTTTAGACATGACAAAGGCGCTGCATCCATGAAATCTCAAAAGTATGGTTTTCTAAACAAGATCTGCACAATATCTATACCAGGTGGCAAGCCAATTCATACGGGGGAAATTTCAGAAACACTCCCATCCCCAGACAATGAAAGCAGGTAGTCATCAATTGCTGTTGAGGAAGGAGAGTCAAAACTTTTTCCCAAGGACAAGCTCTCTGTTAAGTTTTCTCATCACTAATGGTCAGCCTTAAACACATGTACGTATAAACAACAATAATAGACTAAATAGGTTGTATGTATGTATGTATGTGTTACAATAATAGTAATAAAAGAAGAGAATTACTTTTAGAGAGACTGGGGGGACATGGGAAGAGTTGAAGAAATGAAAATGATAAAAATACAGTATATTTATGGATAAAATTCTCAAAATTTTCAAGTAAACAGGGAAATGAGTTTTACTGTGTTCGAATGCCTAGATAATCTTGAGTAGAGTCTGTCTGTGGGGGAACACAGAGAGGCAGAAATGGTGATTTTATACTGACAGGTGGTGTCTTTTGGAACAATTTTATCTTCTCAGATTTCAGAGTTCTATCTTACTGCACACATGGAAGTAGAGCTAATTCTTGCCTAACTGAATTTATTTCTAAGGACTGTGACTTTGTGTCCTGGAATGATGTAACGTTCTCATTTCATTTAACATAGGGCTTTGTACTAAAGCAGCTATAAAGGCCCCAGCTTGGCTGCTCTTCTTTAGATCTGACTATAAAACAAGTCTGGTGAAATCAACCTGCTCCCAGAGTGTAAGAAAAGAAGCTCATAGAATGAAAAAGTCATCGTAAGTGAAACCAATCCTTGTCGGAAATGAAATGTAACTATAACAAGATTACAAGATTACAGTGAGAAAAACAATACAAGTAGGTTATGAGGTTTACAAGTGAACAAATTCTGGTTTTCAAATGTAGAAACACAGATTCCTTCTTGCGGACTCCCTGTGATTCTAATTCTTATGTTACTACTTGTTGCTGTAATATTCATGGGGCACACAGTTCCCAGTGTGTACAAGACTAACTGAGATGTTGGCAGTTAGCCTTACTCTGATTTAAGCCATTCTTTGTAGAACATAAAGAGAAAAATGGCATTCATTTGTCTGTGTTAGAGATGTCTGATGTGGGTGTCTTCATGAGCAGTGGGAACAAAGGGGAACAAAAGGGAAGCCCTCTCTCATCTCCATGGTTACCATACAGAGAATGATCAGTGTAACCCACCTAGTAAAAACAGATATGATGAAGAGATGGCATCCTTCCTTGACAGTTTATTATATTTTGGTCTCTGGAAGTTGAAGCTGTAAACCTGGTGGCAGCATTGGCGCTTCTGACTTGAATGCATAATTAAATTTATAAACTCATTCTCCATTTCAAGAATCATAGATGGTCAAGTGTGTGCTGATTTTCTAATAGGAATTGGTTTTTGAGTTAGAAAAGTGCTTGTGATTTGAGCCTTTCATCCACGTGAATTCTCAAACACTGGCTCCTCCAGTCTGCAGTGCTTGTGTCCTTCCCTTCTCTATTTCTACCCAAAAGCTTTGAAGTTACTTATTTCAAATTATATGAAATGTTTATTAACCTTGCAGATTTGTATAAGTGCCTTTTGTTGTTAGATATTTTAAAGATTCATGGAGTCAAAAGTTCTGTAATTAATCAGAATTTCCTGCTTCTGTTGCTACAGTGTCAACGAATTGGGACCCAGTAGGAAATTTAATAGGAAAACATTTGATTTAAGAATGGTTTGGGTGTATCAAAGGGATTAAGCTATAATGCTCTTAATCCTTGCAACTCAAACAAAGAGAAACGATTCCCGAACAATGCACTGCATCGAGTGTATGGGGAAGTCAGGAAATGGTAAGTGTGGTCCATCAGCTAAATAACAAGCTGTATGGCCCAGCCATTTACAAAGGCACAGCCAGAAACAGGGCCTGGGAAATTAGCAGCTTTTAAACCCTAGAATTTGAGGAAAACTACTACAAATGTTATTTTGAAAAGTCTAGACTCCGTAACTCTTATCCCATCAGAGACAACACAGACAAAACTTCCAGTCAAAACTCACTGTCAAGAATAGCAGTGACATGGAATCTAGGCTGTGACTTCTGCTCTAGGACTCATGATGAACATGGTTTTCTGTTGTTTTCCAGCAAAAATGTACCTGAGCTCAATGGATTTGCTAACTATTCTCCAAGTCAAACTGCTACCATTTTCAGGGGTTTTGCTGTGCCCGTTCACAAAGATCACAACTGTCTGTTGCCTACTTATACTCCCTCATAGAAGGGAGGTGATGAGGAAGGTCATGTTTTCTAGAAAGATCTAGAAAGATCACAACCGTCTGTTGCCTACTTATACTCCTTCATAGAAGGGAGGTGATGAGGAAGATCATGTTTTCTAGAAAGGAGTTGTAGAATTGACACCTAACTTATAAAATTCTCCAGCACAAAATCTTGATTTGGTTCTTTACTTCTTTCTTTTAGAAATTAAATAAAAGTTAAATTTAGTTTCTTTTATGTTTGGCTTCTGTTTGTTTGTGTTGGGTTTTTTTGAGATAGGGTTTCTCTGTGTAACATCCCTAGCTTTCCCACCATCACTGAGGTTCCAATCAGTTAGAAGGTGCAGTCCCCCACCTAAAAGAGTTTTTGTTCACACAGGAGTTTTGGTGACCCCCAAACAGCTGCAACATTTCAAAACTTCATCCCTTCATGAATGACAACCCCATGGAAACTCATCATGGAGTCCCTCTTTCAATTAACCCTTTGCTTCATTTGTACTATAGCATTTGCCAAGAGCATTCACATCTGAGGGACAGGGCAGAGACACAGTAGGTAGAACATCAGGCAATGGTCTCTCTTCCTTCCTTCCTCTATCTACAAGGGAGTATCCGAAGCTCCATTAACATTACTGTAGACATGGCTACCACTGTATTGCTGCCTTTAAGCCTTGGAGAGGGCCTTACTTAAAAAAGAGATAGGTGGAAATAAAAGAAAGGAAGTCACCATGGAGAGGACTGTTGGTTGAGACCCAGAGAAGAGCCCTTAGGGGTATCTCCAAAATAATGAAAAATATTTGGCATTTAGAACCTTTCAGAGGGTGGTAAGAAGTTCCACACCATCTCATTTAGCTCAGCATCGCATAGTCTACATGACAAAGAGCATGGAGGAGCCAGACACTGTGCAGGACCATAGCTTAGGAGCTGTTAAAGCACAGCATGTTGTGACTTCTTAACTCTGCCACCAGAGAATGCTGCAGGGAGTTATGGTCTGTATTTCTTCAGGCTGTGGGATCTAGCCTCTTAGAGTGACAAGTGTCTTAAAGAGGAAAGGGATGGAAAAGGATGAAATTATATTTTAATTAAAAAATTTGATGAGGGTGGGTCAGATCCATGATTTATCACTGACTGGCAGAGTGATGACATTAGTGGGATATTTATGCTTAAAGAGATGTCACTTTCCATTGAACATTCTTTAAAGCTAATGAGTATCATGATGATGCTAAGGTTGGAAGGATGCACATCTAAGAACTTTGTTTCAGTTTATCTTCGCTTAGCTTTAGCCCCCTCAATAGTCATTCCTTGCCCACTTCTGTGTCTGTCCTAATATCCTTGTGACTAACTGGTGAAATCTTTGGCATGTAACATGAGCTTCCACTAACAAAAAAGACTAAGGATGTCATCAGAGCATCTGAGGCCTATAGCTGAGCATTCTATACTTTGCTGTAAGAACACACCTGATACTCCAAATGGACTTGAAATATTCCATGATTTATGACTTTCCTCATTCTGTTACTTTAAATAGTTCATGAAACTATCACCACATTGTAACATGGAATTTGGGGTGACCTAAATCTGTATTCTTGGGCCATGAAAAAAACTTTCTTTGGTTCCCTTGAGGTTAGAGTTGCAATTTTGCGTTGACCTAACCATTCCTTACCATGGTCTGTAAGAAAACCCAATTAAGAACCCATGAGATGGTAAAGGTATGTGCAGCACAAGCCTGGTGACCTGAGTTAGCTGGCTCCAGTTAACTCAGTAACTGTTCTCTGAACACACACACACAAACACACACACAACACACACACACAAGCATGCACATGTGTGCACATACCCACACAAAGAAAAGAAAGCCAAATAAATTTAGTGATCTCACCCAGTTGAACTTCGGTGAGATGTTCTTTGTTCTGTCACTGGTGCTAATTTTGGATGAATAGGTATTTGTTTATATCTCCACAGGAAAAGATAACAGCACATAATTCAAAATGATTTATTTTCTTTAAGAGATTTTAGACATTGTGCTTATTTCTGGCTTTTCTGATTTCTGAAAAAAATAAATCCATAAGTGTTTGAATTTCTTTTCTCATCGATGGTGACATTTTCCCCCGAGCCTTTTGTATTTAGTTTTCAAAAGGCTGTGGTATGTATTGATGTGAATTTCATTGGCTTTATTTTGCTTAAGATTTTGATAAATCTCCAAATCTTCACATCGTGGCTCTTGTCGAATTTGAGACTCTTTCAGACATAATTATTTCAAGGGCTTTTTCTGAAGCACCCACACACGCCTATCCTTCCACAACTCCAGTGACACCAGTGCTACATTGTGTTTAGACCCACAGCTCCTGACGTCTTCTGCTCCCCAGTGTTTCTAATTTCTTGCTTGTTCATCTTGGATGACTCTCATCACTCTCTATCTTGCTGTTTGCTTGGGTACTTGTCTTCTTTGGGATGGATCTAGTAACTGCATCTTTCATTTCATTTGCTATCTCTTCAGTTGCTGGGATAATGAAGAATTTTCCATTGAAAGCTGATCATTTTCAGAATTGTTGCAATACTTTGAATCTTGTATCTTTTCTCTCATTTCGGATACTGTTCCATCAGGGAAATCACATTTCATGTTCTCAGGTGACAGTGCAATTTCCTATGTCGCAGTCATCAGGTATTGGTACCTAGTATCATTCCCATTGCCAGAGGGAGATGTGGCCTTGTGCACTTCATGAGGTCTCCAGGGACTCTGTAGTGCCAGACTCACTGACTGTGGACAAGGTGAAATAATTGACTCTCTACCTGTCTTTTCTGACCCCTGCCAATGGCTGGGCGAGCATCTTGGCGAGTTAAAGGAAGTGTCAACAGTGCTTCCAGCGAAGTCACTATAGATCCTTTGTGGGCTTAGAGACTCATTACTCCCATTAGGAATGGAAGTACCTAGCTAGCCTTCTCTGATGCCTTCATGGGGGAGGGACTTGGGAGATGCAACATAGCCTGGAATAGAGCACACATTTCATGAAAGAAATTTCTCTATCTAGGCTATAGTTCCTGGTCTTCTGGCTAGAGATAAAGACTGGTGTTCTTCCCACCCATTAGAATTCCTATACAGCTTTTTCTTTTTTTAGCTTCTATTTTGGGATATACAAATCAAAAAGGAAATTGAGAAGTGCAATGCTGTGATGCTTTTTGAACCCAATTTCCTCCACCATTCCTAACTTCCCACTTCCACTTTTCAGATTTGTTATACATATATTTACATATATAGTGTCAATGCTTTCAGTTGTACTCAGTGAAAGGGTCGGGAGACAGTAGATCTACTCCACATCTCCAGAAGCAGAAGTCTAGCTCTGTCACTGCATTCACCAGGAAAGCTTAAGTAATACCCTGGTATGTTCTACTACAAAGAAAACAACCATAAGGAGTAGAATCTAAGACCACTGTTTATATGAATATCTAAAATCCACAAATAACTTTTGAAATTCACTCATATATTAAAATTGCATTAAGAATATAGCTTCTGTGTTAGCACATAGAAACTGTTGTCTGTGCCCTAAACCAGAAGCATTGTTACCCTATGCATGATGTTCAGTGTAGATCCTCATTCCCTGGTCTGAAACAAGTTCTACTCACATATTGGATGTTTTTGTTCTGGAATGAGACTCATGGATTCTTCAAGGGTTTCTTAGTTCATGGGAACTGAAAACTATGATAAAACTACTTGCTTAAAACTATTCATGACTCAGTGTGTTACTGTGCTGGAGATAGCTGTGCTTTAAAAGAGGGGCACCATAGAAAGGGCAATGTTCATTCCAAGAATGGGCTTCACGCAGCATATTTTTGAGCACCAGCATCTGATACCTTTTGAGAAGGCAGAAAAATTTACTGGAATTATTAAAAATAGCAAAAAAGTTGGCAATTGCATGAACTCATATGTACAACTAATGCTGTGATGCCATGTGTTGGTCTACATTTTCCCCCTAAAGACAGGGCTGTTTAAAATCTGTATATTTGTATGGATTCATGAGAACTTTCTGTCTGGGAAGTCTACAAGGTGAACTATAAACACATTAAAGTCTGTTTGTCAACATATTCCAGCTTAGATTTTAACAGAAGAAGGATTGCATACTCAGCAGACCATAAGGTGCTTAGCAATTCTGGCTTGCAAAAATCACTTCTATCCATCAAAGCTGAGGACCACAATTAAGAAGGTAACTCTCAATTCATGGTGACCTCATGATCGCTGCTCTGTATTTTATCAGTGATGTCATCTTTCTGGACTGTAGTGTTCCTATGTGTAAAATAGACATAATGGTATCAGCTATTTCATGTGGGATAATTCATGTAAATCACTCAGCATAGTGTCAGGCATCTGATACATCATGAGCACTGGGCATTGAGAGTAGAACATCTTTGAATTACTATGTCACAGCCCTTCTCTAATAAGCAGAGATGTCCTGCTCAGGAGACAGGAGATAAACCTTCTTGGAAAACACTCTGCAGGAATGAGAAGCCAGTGATCTAGCAAGAAGACCATGTCTACCTGAGTGGACATCTTGCCTCTCCACTTTCCTAGAGGTTGAATAAACATTTCTTCATTCTTTCTGCTTTTGAAAAGTCGGGACTGCTGCAGACAGCTTTCTTTCTTTCCCTCTCCTAATGATATCATCATTGTTTCAAATCATTATGAAACGAGAGGTGTGGTGTGAAGCCTAAATTGAAGCTATGGAGGAGGTGAGGGAAGAATAGTTTAGTCAGTAGAATGGGTGCCAACCTGGCAAGACTTTTCCTTGAGCTGATAATTTTTGTAATCAAGAGCAAGCTTCCAAAATGGTAGTCATGTTTAGAAATAATTCAGGCTTATTGCTTCAGTCACACCCAGTACTTACAGGAAAAGATGTGCCTGCATCTTAATGTGGCAGTTGCCCAATAATTGATACCAGATAAAATTAATCATAGCCTCAGCAAACTGGACTAATATGTCTTCCAAAGGTGGTAACATGCTGTTCCATTCAAATCTGGACCTGTGGTGAAAGCAGGAATGCTTTCTGAACACATGCAGGCAGGAACCCGTATGTCAACAAGAAGGAAGGTCAGCACTTGAGTTAAGAGTTTGAGGTATAGTTGTGGTGAGGGCCATATACAGGAATCCCCTGATCCTTATTGGTGGGCTCAAGCTTTGATTAGTTGCCCAGCAGCTCCATAGATGTGTATTGTGTGACTGACATCAGGCATCAGAACTCTGTACTGCATAGAGACAGCAAGTGTTTTCAGGGTAGAATCCAATGAAGTGAGCTAAATAGAAGAGCTACAGTGTTACTTTTCCAGGCAGAAGAATGGGGAAAGAAATGAATAAACATTATTTGGGAACTGATTATGAGGGTTCTCAAGGAACAGTGCAGGTAGGCATGAGAATATGTGATGGAAGAGAATAGGTACTCAGAAGGAAGGGGTTCATGTTTGTCATAAACCAAACCTGGATCATGTCCTTGGATCCTTGGAGAATGGTCACAACTCCAAGAATGTGATTATATTACCCTACTTGGGAGAAAAGTAATTTATAGAAGACTCTGGGAGAAGGGAACAGGCCTTGCATGAACAGCTAGCTACTCTATGGTCAACACAATTCTCATTCCATCTTCTAACATCCCTCTGAAGTGCAATGATACTATGTCAGCATCTGTTTTAGAGTTACTATTGCTGTGATGAAACACCATGACCAAAAAGCAAGTTGAGGAGAAAAGGATTTGTTTGGCTTATACTTCCCCATCACAGTTCATCATCACAAGAAGTCAGGACAGGAACTCAAAATGGCAGGAATCTAGAGGAAGGAGCTGATGCAGAAGTCAGGGAGGAGTGCTGCTTACTGACTTGCTCTTCATGGCTTGCTCAGCCTGCTTTTTTTATACAACCCAGGACCAGTGACTCAGGGGTGAGCCCACCCACAATGGGCTGAGCCCTCCCCCACCAATCACTCATTAAGAAAATGCCTTACACGCTTGCCTACAGCACAATCTTAGAGAGTCATTTTCTTAATTGAGGTTCCCTCATCACAGATGATTTTATCTTGTGTCAAGTTGACATAAAACTGTCCAGGACAAGGTCCCCTTGTCAATTTGACACACAAACACATCACTGTTAAGCCATAAGCTTTCCTTTCTCATTCTCCCCCAATATCTCACATTAAAAACTTAAATGATTTTAAAAGTCCCACATTCTTTACACTTCTTTTGTGTGCTATTTAGAAATACTTCCCAGAAGATTTCACCTCAGTGATGCTAGTCTCTTCTTAATCACCGCTAATTTCTCAGCTTCAGCGGACCAGCATCAATTGTCCCAGTAAGACAAAGGTATTATTTCAGTGGTTCTGGTCTCTTGTTAAGCACAGCTGATTCTTCAGCTCTGGCTGAATAGACACCACAGATTGGTCACACAAAAGGGCCAATAGAGTATTTGCTTCCCTCTGAAACGTCATAACCCAACTTCCATCATCTGCATGACTTGCAACAATCTTATGTTCCAAGCTTCGAAAGAATAGCTCACTGAGCTCTCAATACTTAATGGCTTTTCTAGCCCAAAGTTCCAAAGTCCTTCCATAATCCTCCCCAAAACAACATAGTCAGGTCTGTCACAGTAATATGCCACTTCTGGTACTAACTTGTCTTTGTTAGAGTTACTATTGTGATGAAACACAAAAATAAAAGAAAGTTGAGGAGGAAGGATTATATATTACTTCTCACTGTTCATCACTGAAGACAGGACAGGAACTCAAGCAAGTCAAGAATCTAGAGACAAGAGCTGATGCAGAAGCCATGGAGGAGTGCTGATTCCTGGCTTACTCAGACTGCTTTCTTATAGAACCCAGTACCACTAGCCCAGGGATGGCACTACCCACACTGAGCTGGGCACTTTTCCATAAACCATTAAGAAAATGAGTTACAAAGTTGCCTACAACCTGATCTTAGGGAGACACTTTCTTGCCTGAGGCTCCCTCCTCGTAAATGACTTTAGCACTGACATATAACTGTCTATCTTTGGCCCAATATTTTAGTCAATAACTGAAACAAAGTTATTTTCTTTCTTTCCTGGTTATTTTTATGCAGTAAATGCTGGAACATATAGAACACCTTCCTCATACTACTCTATGGATAACCAACCATCCATGGAGAATGTTTTCCATTTGAGCCCATACAGATGTTGTCATCAAGGTACCCAGTTATATGAGTATAAGCTTCATGGCCATTTTCACATCTTCTGGAAAGTCTGCTTATAGCCCTATGCACTTGTTTCAGCCTCTTCCATGGCTACCAGCATTTAAATGCTTGGGTATTTATTTATATGCTGATACTATGGGGCTCAGAAGGATACCTTACCTAAGATCCCAGTGCTGAAAACTTGTCAGAAATACTTCCTGGACATAGGGTTCTCTCTTGGCTTGGTCCTTCACTGAAAGTCTTTGCGATATGTTCAGTGCAGAGGGAAGCTAGGTGCTGTGAGTCTGGTATGAGGATCCTTGAGTATAATTCCTATTTCCCTTCTCTCAGTGTTGTTTCTGATGCCAAGCTATCTAATTTGGGATAAGGCTTGTTTTGTGTTTGTTCTTCTAGCAGACAGTCTCTACCAGGTCCACGTCATCAGATCATATTTTATTCTTCCTCTTCCTAGTCCCTAAGATAGATCTGGACCTACCATATCTTCAATAAAATTTGCAAATAAATGAATCAGTAAGTGAAAGAAGAGATGACATGAAAAAATTTTCTTATAGAAAATAAGATAATCTTTACCAGTCTCTGCTTGGACTCACCTAGTGACAGGATTTCATTAATTCCCTAAAGTGACCCTTTGACTGTAGAATTACTAGAGTATTCTTGACTTTGGAAGGAAACTCAGTTACCTTGTAATTTTAAATTACACTATTTTCTTCCTTGTTTGCCTTTGTTAAGTAATAAAGTCGTGGACACCTCTTAAACATTCACAGACACCACGTCCTCAGACCAAAGTTATCTTTATTTTAATTTTTTCTATAGGCAAAACATTAACTTTTCCATGTAGAATGTAGAATGAGTTCCAAACCCTTTCTCATTCCCAGATCCCCCCTCTGATTGATTGCATTCTAGATTTATAAGATGGAACCCAGCCCTGCATACAGTTTTATGGCATGGTTGTACCAATTGATGCTATTTTAATGCCTGTCTGAATCCTTTCTGGATTTCCAAAGTACCCAGAAACCTCATCTTAACTCCATCTAAGTTAAATGAACTTTCTTTCTTCTTTAATTATGGTTCCCCCTTGAACTGCTTCCTACCTTGTCTGCTGTCAAAAACTAGTTAGAAAGGAATGTGAGTACACCTTTCCCTGTCACCTGTGAAGACACGTTCAAGAGGCTTCCATGAGTAGCTAGCTGCTCCTTGTGGCCTCGCCCAGATCTCTATCATGCTGGGCTTCTCTGTTATTTCCTAAAAGGAAATTCCCTAACCTGCAAGGCATTTCATCACAATAACACTATCCAGGAGAGAGTGAGGGATGAAGAAAGACCCAACCTTTATTCCATTCATTATATATCTAATATTGTCCTGACCCTGGGAATGGTGTAGAAAGAAGAAAACATGAAAAGGTTTTACTCTTAAAATCTTTTAACTATTTCCTCCTTTTCATTTGCTAATCCATGTGTTGTCATCCATTCCTGTTGTGGGTGGAGGTATAAAGAGCAGAATAGAAACCATTGCCAGCTTTCTCCTTGGCATTCCATACCCATGAGTGTAGTCTAATCCTGTTTGTTGCTTTCTCCACCAACTTATTTATTTATTTATTTATTTATTTATTTATTTATTTATTTATTTATTTA
>LOJH01001886.1:11085-24490 GCA_001685095.1 Ellobius talpinus
AAAGAAAGAAAGAAAGAAAGAAAGAAAGAAAGAAAGAAAGAAAGAAAGAATTAATACAATAAAATCAGTCCTGAGAAGAATCATTTTGGGTTCTGGTATCATGTATTATCTAGGCCTATGCAGGTCATTAAGGAAGATTTGGTCATCATTTTAATGCTCAGATAGGTACTGCAGAGGTATCACGAGATACATAAAGCATCACCCTTGGTTTTGCAATATTTTAAAACTAGCATTACAGCAATCTCATTAAAAATGCTTTAAGAAAGAACACTGGAAATCAGTGATTCTTTTAAGCTTCCATATCAGTAGGAATATGTTTTATACTGGTGTTCGTAACAGCATTTAGTAGGCAAACTATGAGTGGTGTAGAAATTATGCCATGAAGGCATCATCTATAACTACAAGTAAAAGTTAATACTTACCATGCAGAAACCATGTTCTGAAGTCATCTGAATGCTAACTGATGTAATCTTCTCCACTACCACATAAGATAGGCATCCCATTAACACCCACATGTTCTAATGGGAACTTTAAGAGATTCAGAGACAAGAGGCTTGTCCAAAGTGACACCGTGCTTGCAAGAGATGCGAACTGAAACTAGGGAGTCTGATTCCCCAGCCTGCTTGACATTTTCTTCAGCTTAATCTCCCAGAGGATATTTAATATTGAGGATGAATGTGCCTTTCTCCCAAGAATATGATCCAACCCTAAGCTACATTCCATTTCAAATGGACATATTTTACAAATACAATTTTATTGATGTTTCCCTTTTAATCAAGAGCATTATTTGAATATGAAATCCAGGGGAATGAAACAAACATATTTTGGGGAGTAAGTGGGAACTTTGAAAGAAAAGTTTTTTGTTGTTGTTTTTTGTTATTTTTTTATTTTGTTTTTTAAGTGCTTGTTGCTAAAATCATTGTGAAACAGAAAATCCTATCCAAGCTGCTTCCCAAAGACCCAGGTGGCATTCTTTCTGCATCGTGATTACTATAGACAGAATCCACAGATTGTCTCTAGGACATGATGCCTGGTCATTTTTAATGTCCGGACAGCAGGAATTACTTCTGATGCTTTGATTTTCATTTTAAAAGAGTCATCTAAATATTCCATTTAGTTCTATGCAAATAGATAACTCCATGACCAAAGTAATGCAAGTTTCCATTAAACAGATGCTTTTAGATGATGCCACAGTTTCAAGCCACACCAGGGTACTCTTCAGCATATAACAGACACTCAAGGTAATTGGTAGGTTCTGTGGGCTGGCAAAATGGCTTAGGGTGTAATGGCACTTCACACCAAACCTGATAGCCACAGTTTGATTCCCCCAATTCCCCAAACTAGAGAGAGAAAATCAATTCCTCTAAGCTCTCTTTTAATGTCTGCATTGCACCATGCCACATGCCAAGCACGTGTATACACACACACATACTGTACACTAAACAAATATTTTTAAATTACAAAAGAATTTGAGATTTTCAAGATAAGATGATTTGTCCCTAATTCTACTCACAGTGAACCAACATCTTACTGCTAGAAACCAGAAAACTAGATATCCTTTTGTGTGTGCATATTCATGGTCATGAATGCCACAGCATACATATGTTGAGGTCAGAGAACAACTTCAAGCACCAGTCCTCACCTTCCACTTTATTCTAGTTAGTGTGGTTTGCTGTTCACCACTGTGTATGTCAAATTACCTTGACTGTGAGCTTCCAGGTATTTCCCTGGAGGAAAAAGCAGTATGTGCTACTGAGTCTGACTTCTTACACGGATTCAGGGGATCCAGACTGCAGTCATGCTTGTATGGCCAGTGTTTCCCCCACAGAATTGTCTCCTCGTATCATGTGTACTATTATTGTTATTGTTTTTTTTTCTTTTTGTGTTATTTTTATTTCTTCTCATTTTTAAAAGTGTTATCAAGATTTTTAGTTGCCTGTCTTCATTTCCCCCATTTCCTCACATAATCAATGTTGCCATTTCAGGGGCAACACACTGAACTACAAGGCCCCAGGTTCAATTCTGAGCAGCAGCAAACAATAGCAAACAGAACATCCTTCATTCTGTCTCTAAGTAAGGTATTCCTTCCTCCCTTTCTATTAGAAGAACTTTTACACATAGAGCAAAATACAATTTGTAATTGCCTATTAAAGCTCTAAGGAACAAAACTGCACTTCCAAAGAGCTGTCTGTTCTCAGTAGACAGACACTATTAGAAGATACACTGTTTTTTTTCTGTTTCTTTTGTTTTGTTTTGTTTTCATCTGCATCACAGCATTTTGCAGAGCATGACACATATTCAAGGGGTGAGGGTATGTGGTTCAAGCACAAAGTAAAGGCTAATCCTGACCCTATAGGACAACAAACTATCACTTTCAGCCATAGAGACAAGAAACCATATAGTCAAATGGTACCTTCATGGTGCAGTGGTGCTCCACCAGGCTAAATTCATTAAAATTCAAAGCAAAAGCTCTTCTTTTTGACCTTACATTCAGAAAGAAATTACTAGAGGGATAAACATTGTTTGGACTAGGTTAAAAGCTACACTAATATTCATAATGCTAATTGCTCAGGTCAATGAATTGAACTGTACAAATGGTTCAAATGGAAATCACATAGCGAAAAGAAGAAGCAGCCTCTTTTGTATTTCATAAGTTAGATCCATAGTCATGTTTTCATGCAGCATTCAAATCGAATTTATATATGTATGTATGTATATATTCTCTCTTTTTACCCTATAGATCATTTGCATATATCATGACTTTCAGATTAGTATTTTTATGGGATTTCTGAGTGTGTGATGAATGGGTCTCTGTTTCTTATGCCTTCTCTTAGACTTTCTTCCTTTTGCGTGTTTTGTCCAAATGTGATATTAGTTTTTGTTCTATCATATTTTTATTATCATCCCATAGAAGTCTGTTTCTAATGAAAGGCAGAAAGTGGGTGGATCTGGCTGGGAGGTTAGGAAGGAAAAGAACTTGGAGGGAAATGAAATCATAGTCAGAACGTATATGTGAGAAAAAAATCTCTTCAACAAAAAGGTAAAAGTAAAATGAGTGAGCTGAAAGTCATCTGTCATCCACTGGTACTCTTCAAAAACAAATGAAAATCCTGGGCATTCTGTGCCATAATTCATAGATATACTACTATGGTGCAAATGAAGAATATACCGGTAATTGTTAAAAAGGGCATCAGAGCCGTGACAATGCCTTGATTAATGTTCATCTTTAATAGTTTGTTCTTTTACTAGATAACAGACAGTGTGGTGAATCACTCAGGATGACCACTGAACTAGCTTTAGAACTTTCTGGCATTTGGAACTTCAATAAATACTTGATGATCACTGTCTCTGGAAAGAAAGGATTTTTTTATTTTTGCTTAAACATATATGGTGTCCTACAGAGTGTCATAAAACCTTTTACTAAGTAAAGTTCTTAAAAGAGAATAAAATAAGAAGTTTTCCCTTTCTTCTCCCCATGAATGAAAAGGGAGGCTTTGTTTTGTGTTTCTGATAAGATTTTCTTTCCAATTTAAATCCTCAAAAGCACATTTTGTAAGTATCTACCCAACCCTGTAAGTCAAAGAACATAGAATCTATTGTGTTTCTTTAAACAAAATTACATTTTAATATGCCTTGAAAATTCCTACTTAATTCTATTTCTTTCATAGCCCTCACAAAGTCTTTATCATTCTCAAAAATTAAAGTGGAAAATAAAAATAAAAACAATTTACAATGACTTGTTGGAGCAAAGCTTCAATTTTTTTCTCCTTACACTTATCCCTCAAATCTTTCTCTTCTCCTTTACATCCCTCCAATCCCTGCCTTCCACAAATATTTGCTGAATCTCCAGTTACTGTCAGGATCTGAGGAAAAAAGCATGGATTTAACATCTATAGTTCCCAGGTGTTTCAAGAACAGGTGGCCTTCAGTGTTACCAGTGACATCACAGCACAGTTCCAAGAGACAGAGAGAACTCATGGGTCACAAGGAGAAGAGAGTTAAAAAAAAGCAAGCTTCCATTTCAGTCTTTCCAAATATGTAATCAACTTCCCTACCTATAAGCAATGGTTAGGTACAACCTATATATCCTGTCAGAGATCTCCTAATCATAAACAAATATATAAGAATTTATACTCTCTTTAAAATTAAGCATAAAGAATGAGATCACTCTAATTTACCTCATAGTGTCTCCTAATCTAGTAGCATTTCCTGGCAATCATTCGTATCCACATATATTAGAGCCACCTCATTTCTTTTCAGCAGTGTACAAAATTCAATCATAAGAAAGTATTTTAATTTCTCTAAACACTGCATCACTGAAAGTTATTTAATTTTGTTTTCTGATACTGTTCTTTTGTCATTGATTGTCTGGTCTAAGTAAGTGAGGACAACCTTGAACTCTTGACCTTTCAGCCTGTACCTTCCAAATTAAAGGTATCACCACATCTGACCCTTTCTATTGATTCTTTTATTGTTCTGTTGTATTTTTGAGACAGGTTCTCTGTAAGTAGTTTGATTGTCCACTAGTAAATACCCTATATTCATCACCATATCTTGTCTTCACTCACGTTTCTTGGCCCATCAAATTTTGTAGCTTCAATATTCATTGAATCCTTTGGCCTTCCTGAATATTGCAAAGGATAGTCGGGAGCACACTGCATAGCAATTTCTAACACTGATACTCACACTCTCTTACCTGAATCAAAAAGATCAGGTAAAAAAGATCATTTCTCTTAAAGTCTTCAGAACTCTATCCTAGTAATTAGACTGTAAATTTTCAGAAACTTAACGACAATGGCAGGCAATCAGATGGATGAGTGTTACGTGTCATTAGGACAGCTGTTTAGGTGTCTTAGGATTTCAGAAATAGCTAAGTTCCTTCCAAAATACATAGGTGTCCTTCAACCTGCCATAATCCCACAGGTCTCCACAATGTACCTGTCTTCACCTGGGAGCCTCATGCTTCACAAAAGCATCAACACTACCATTCTCAAGCTTTTAGTGCCTAGAAAGACTTACTTTCCCTTTGAGGAGGCCTGTGAGACATGTTAGGATTAGTCATGATGGCCCAGTCCTTGGGGTGCTTCATTGAGCATGGTTTAGGCTCCTGAGTAAATAACAGAAATATATCAGTACGAAAGCTTTCTGAAACTATCAGAGATACTTATCTAAATATATGTTCAGGAAAAGCCTGGTCGTATTTATTCACTTGTCACCTGTACCAGGTACTCTGGCAAAGGTTTCCTACTCAATTGCCATTTAATCCTCAGGCAACTCATTAAGATGTTTGTAATCAATGCTTCCCACACTGCCCACATATGAAAAATGAGGGTCACACATAGGTTAAGCATCCTGTCAACGGCAAAACTGTGAAACAATGAAGGCAATTATAAATCCAGGATGGCTAAGTGAGGGGCCAAGTCTTCATCTGACAATGTTGGCAACCAAGACTGAAAATTAGAGATTAGTTCTAACATATAAACTGAAGCCCAAGATTAAGTCATTTCATGTAACACAAATAATTTTTAGAAGCAGTATAAAAATTAGAAGGCAGTATTATCTATAATAAATATTATTGGTCTGTCGAGAATCCCACATAACTTGTAGGGCTCCATTCATAGTATCAATTGTTAACAAAAACCTATTGAAACAGATATAAATACAGAGATAGATAGATAGACAGACAGACAGACAGATAATCACTTTCAGCATTCCCCAACAAGGGGATCCACATGCAGGAGAAAGTAAAATGTTATAAGCCCAATGGACACTTTCGTCAAAGAAACACAAATTATAGGGAAAAAAAGGATTAGTCTTCCCTCCTAGTTTCTCATTGCATGGTTATATGGATACACTTTCTTTTTTGGTAATAATTGAGTTGAATCTTCAATTATCCCCTTGAATCCCTTGTAATCTTAAACAAAATAAACCTTTATAGACTTTGAGGGCCAAAATCTCACACAAATACATTCAGTCTCTGCATGCAGGCCTTTTTCAGTAAATTTATGAATCAACTAGGATATAGTACTCAACAGTGAAACATACATAATACCAACAATATGCTATATTCCTATACAGAGCGCTGTGCTCAGCCTATTTCACTTAATTTTTCTATGAACTGCAATAAAATATTCTCACATTATAGGAATGGCTGAGATAAAACTAACAATATTCTCATGTTTTCAGGACTATTAATTCTAAATTGATGTGGCACCTGTAATTCCATCCGCATAGAGTCATGCTTGCATTTGTCAAGGGAAAGCAGCCACTGCCTCTTCAGTCCTTTCCTACTGAACAAGACACACAGGGAAGACCTGGAATCTCTATTGTTATCACAAGGGCCTCCAAGAGATAACTAGATGAAAGCAGGAGTTTCACTTTTTTGAAATTTTTCAACAAATTAGCAGTTAATGCCTCTTGGAGAAGTATAAGATCCACTCTTCAAAAATGACACACGAAAGGACTTTTTTTGTATCCCTAACATACCTGGACCTTTCTTGAGGATTTTCCTATTCATCCCACCACTCATTTTCAAATCTCTATGCTCAATCTTATTTCTCATATTACTTCAACTATCATAAAGTGCTCCCATTCATCACCTTCCTTCCAATGCAGTGCAGTATTCTTAATTTCAAAGAGAAAAAGAAATGGAATTTGAAGATTAGATTCCCTTCATCTTCCCATTAGGAGTTCTGATATAAAATTGTAGTCAGTGCTGTATCCAATCGACCAGTCAAAAGAATCTAGAGACATCACTATAGTTAATTATTTAGAAGTCTCTCCTGGGCACAAGGAAGAGTTATTTGAATAACAATTTATTTCAGGAATTTGTATGCTATATTCAGAGAAATTCCATTAATGATTTAGCAATTTCAAAGCACAGAGCTGGATAGGACAATAATGGTCAACTTGTTTGCACACTTGTCATAAGACGACTGAATTGATACTGAATTATTTAAATGACACCTCATATTCTTAAAATCTCTGATATGGTAAATGGTTGATGTTTCTCAGGATACCACTTCCAGATCTCCAAAGTGTGTTATGGGAGATCAATCCTCCCACACAAGAAATATCCAGCATTCTTTTCCCTTTGGTCACAAACATGTTCTATAAATCACTGTATTTGTGTGTGACATTGAGTTTGCAGATTATGGGTAAACCTTTAAGTTCTGGTTAAAAAAGAAAAGAAAAGAACATTGGGCTAGAGCGACAGCTCAGTGGCTAAGAGCACTTGCTGATATTACAAAAGATCCTGGTTATGTTCCAGCATCTACACAAGAACTCGTTCCTATGCATAACTCCACTTCCAGGAAATCCCAGGTCCTCTTTTGGCCTCTATGGGAAATGCACACATGTGATGTCCATACATACATACACACATACATACATACATGCAGGTAATCCCGCATACATACATGCAGGTAAACCCACACGTACATTAAAAAGCAATAAATCATTTTCAAGAAGAAAGAAATACAGACCACATTTTTTTCCAAACAGTGAAAAGGACAAAAACCTAACATAATTTTGCATTACTAAGGAATTTGGAAACAAAAATTTCATATAGTTTCAGATGACATTAATATCATGCAGAAAATCAAAAGCACTCATAGGCAAACTATAATCACATTTATCCTACATACTGAGCAAGACGAAACATATCCCATGTCATGATGTGATAGAGAATTTATTCAAATGATTTACCTATTTATTATTTATTGTTTATTACTGCCTTTCTCTTTGCAACCCCCCTCTCTCTCTCGTTTGTTCTTCTGTCTCCTAACAGTCACCCCATCCCTGGGGTTCTCTACAATACATGTTCACCTCAGACACCCTTGTGGGGAGAACTGCACCTAGTGGAAACATTCGCAGCCTTGTCCCCATAGAATACATCAGGAATCCTGTACTGGGTCATTCATAGTGACAAGATGAAATTTAGTAGAAAAACTCCCTTTTCTCCTGTTATCAGCAGCCTTCCTCTACAGCCAGTTACTTTGAAGAACGCTTTGTTTGGGTAATTCCTTTCTATCAAACCCCATTATCCACTGTCTGAAATGACGAGACTGCTGGAAAAAAAATCTCTTTCTTTTATCTTTCTTTCCCCTTTTCTTTCTCTTTCTTTCCTTTCTTTTTTCTTTTATTTTTTTTTCATTTTGTTCTCAGAAAGAGAATTGATTTTACGAGCAAAAAGGATCCTCATTGAGAGAAAGGAGTAACTATTTCCAGAGTATCTTACCTTCCTCTGGACCTCAGAAATAAATATTGTTATAGAGAAATGCAAGGTGGCCAGACAGAAGGTTCCTTAGGGGGACCAGTAACCACCTTGTAGAATGTTCTTATCTATGCAGGAGAAAACAGTGACTTAAAAGCCAAATATCCTGTGTCAAATTGGTTGGTAGACGAGAAAGGCCTTTGTTCCTGGTAGTCATGATATATGCCAGTACCACATGAGCTGTCAATCAAAATGGTCCTATGAGTATTATATATTCTCTAATTAAAAATTGTGAAAACAGATATAAAGGGAAAGCAGCATGCTAACAAGTTGAGGCCGAACCAGGGTTCAAATCTATTCTGTGTAAATCCAAGCACTCTGGCCTTCCTCCTTCTCCACCCTAAGATGTGTTCCCTGTATACTATGGAGATAATCAAAATATGATAAAAAACATATGATTATTGTATTTTGCAAAATACCATTTTGAATTCCGGCAAGGATTCTGGCAAGCTGGAGTCTATGGTTTTGCAATATCACAAGTATTTCTTTCACAATAAACTACCACACCACTAATTTTGGCTATCAAGCTCCAGTTTTAAGAATCCAATTCAACATAATCAAGTTCTAATGTCTTTCCCATTTGCTCCCATTTGCCTTTGCCTGGAGTCCTGGAAAGAGTACAGGTTCAACAAATGTAAACAGAGGACTCATGATGCTGTTGGAATGCTCTACCTTCCTGTTTTCACAGCAAGAGGCCACACTGCTTTGAAAAGTACTCCACGGAGAGAACAAAGGAAGCTTCTTCTATTAGATCATTTAAAACCTTTGTACATCAGCGTTGTTTGTACAAGTTCTGTAAATACTAGTATGTTCAGCAATAAAAACCTCATTGGAGCAAGTATCGCTAAAGATGGGTTCAGCCTGTAGCAACACTTAAGTTTCAGAGGTAGAGAGATAGACACCTGAGTGTTCAGCTCCTCATTTTTGCAAGTAACATTTGCTCTGAGTGAGTTCACAGTCAGAGATAGAAACAGAGCATTTGGGAGCACTTTATACCCACACTGAGACTAGCAGAAAAATAAGTAAAAGCCTATCGTTAATTTAGTTCAGAAAAGGAGAAGAATAAGTGTCCTTGGAAGACCAGGGAAGACTTTGGGATAAAAACTTTAGTTTCAGACCCTGGAAATTAGCCTGAACTCCACAATGTGAAGTGTAATTATCAGGAAGAGTAGAAGTCACGTAACTGCCCTTGAGGTCAGTGAAGAATGCATGAAAGGAGGGACTTAGTAGAATTCACTACCCTGATCACAATTTTAAGTCTCTGCTAAGGGCGCTAAGGAAAGAATTCCCTCATAATTCATGAAACTGAAGATGGGAGGAGTAGAGACAAATGAGGAAGATTTGTAACAGTCATTCAATGTCGACCAGCCACTGTAGAGAACACTTGTACTTCCAGCACTTTGGAAGCTAACACATAGGATCAAGAGTTTGAAGCATACCTGAGCTGCAGACTGAAACTGGACTCAAAAAACAACAAGAACAGATGACTCAAAGTCGTTGTCCTATATAGGCAGCATCTATTGTTCATAAGATATCTGAGAATCGATGAGAGATGGCACATGCCTTGAATCCCAGCACCCAGGAGGCAGAGACAGGAGTTTCTCTATGAGTTCGAGGCCAGCTTGGCCTACAAGAGCTAGTTTTAGGTCAGGCTCCAAAACTACAGAGAAACCTGCCTCAAAAAACGAAACACAAACAAACAAACAAAACAAAACAAAAAAATAAAGAAAAAAAATACCTGTGAATCAAGCATGAGTGGAACTATCCCAATAATGATTAGCTAACCTAAAACATACTGACACTGAAATCTGAAAAGTTCAGGTAAAGTTCAGCAATAAGAGGGAAGAGAGTCCCCATGCCCTAGGCCAACCTATGGATGCTTGTGGTGCAGAGAAGGGAGCTGGCCAGCCATTCTCAGAAGAATTGCAGAAGGCAGTTATGGGTCGTGTTGAAATGGACTTGATCCTTTCTAATTATAAAACCAAGGTAACACCAAAGTTTATATGCCCTTCAGTGCAGTGTCCGAGATAAGAAACACTAAAATATTTACAGAGCTCTAAAATGAGCTGTTGTTTCCAAGGAGTCACAGAGTTGGGTTGCGATAAGGATGCTCTCCAAACTTTTCCCACACCTGGGTATCGAATTCTGTCAGACAAGCCCATGAGCTCACCTAGACTGATCCAGGTCAGAAATAATCTGCAGTGGCCTCATGACTCACTGCAGCTAATGGGGTAGGGTGACAAATTTGTGCAGAAGTACCAGAAACTGCAGCCTCCTGCCTTAAGGGAAGGGAAAGGAATGATAAACTGAACCCTTGGTTTCAACAGTCTTAAAAGTGCTTACGTGCAAATATAATGAACACATAACTGGGGGATCTCAATTCTAACTCTGGAATTTAAAAAAAAATTACAAATTTTACTTATGCAGAAAGAAACTCCATTGGCAGAAAGTCAAGAAGAGGGGAGGATGGCCAAAAGAATTTAACAGACAGGAGATGTGAAAGCTTAGACTTTGCTTATTTTCAAGTCAACAACAGAGAATACGTCTTTCCCTGCCCATCTCTGGGTCATTTTTTCACTCAATAAAAGTCTACCACCTGAGCAATTACGTAGATTGAGAAAAGGAGCAGACCTGACCTACTTATAACACAGTCAATTCTCCATTATTCCAGGCTCTCTCAAGCTATACACTTTATGTGTTATCTGCCTTCTGGTCACTTCATTGCCCATTATCACCTCCACAGGGAAAAGAGGTGAATCTCAAATCAATTCATTTAACTATTTATTAACAATGCTGGTAAGAAGGCAAGGGAAAAAGAAATGAGAGCCTCCTCTACATTTAAACCTAGCCCTCCACCTCTAGTTTTTATCTGCAGACTCACACTACTGTCAAAAATGTTGCTAAGTGTTGTTGTGCTTTATTTACAAATAAATGACAGTTCCGCTATTCCCACTTCACTGAATTATATTAAATGATTCAAAAATCATTTTCTTCACTAAAAACAATGGCAAGGATTCCATCACAATGTCTTAGGTGGTTCACTGTATAAACAAAAATATTAATAATTATAAGGCAAGGTAAGGAAACTAAACAACCCTACCATTTGTTCTATGTGCAAAGCAAAGCCTTTACAATATCAATCAGAATAAGGTACTTCACACATGCTTTGTAAAGAATTTAATGTGGTATCATGTATGAATTGAATAAGCAGCCTTCTAAAAGAATAATTCTATGATGGATAGCATTATCACTAACCTTTAATGGTGGTGTTGTGATTATTGACCCTCTGGATGAGACTGTGGCCTCTCTAACACCCTTTGCAACTCAACAATAGGGAAACATTACTGCTTCATAGAATCCCAGAGATTAGAACTAAAAATGCGAGATGCCATTAGTCTGCGCTGTGAAAGGCCTTGACCTTGTGGAAAACAATCTTAGGGTGTGAAAGAAAGGACAATATATATTCAATGCTAAGGGAACCTTAAAAGGTGAATATCAAAATATATGCCTAATTTTTCCATACTTCTCTGCCTCTGCTTTGTTTGTTTTCTGAAAAACACGTGCAACCATAGACACAGCAATTACAAGCAAGCCGTATCTAATCACCTATTCATCACCCTCCATGAAATCAGAAGAGTACAGTTAGAATTATCTTTTGGCCAACAACAACAACAACAACAAAAAGATCTATGATTTACCCACTATTGTTGCCATGGTTAACTGATGAATCAACTTATGCCATACATGTTTGGAACTCAAGATAACCGTTGCATGTCCTTTGCTGCACTCAACATGCAAATCCAATAGACTAAGCAGACCCTGTTGTGTGGAGAAAGAGTGATAAAGAAGTTGTGATTTCTGGTCTTCTTTTGCCCTCTCTGGAAAGCCCCTGCCTCTCAGAGAACGCTGTCAAGAAAAACTATGCCTAAGATAGAATACATAAAATAAAAACAAAGAACAAAAATTATAAAAGGAGAGCAAATGTACAAACCCTCACATATGCTTGCTTTGTTCTCTTTAATGCTGCCAAGACAGGTCCATAAAGGTAATTTCAGTGAACTATTAACTTTATCCCATGTGAAAATACACATCTATTATGTGCATCCATTCCACAGTTTCATTTGGGATCAGGAAAGATATATCATGAGACAAAATTATCTCTTTAAACAAGATATGTGCTATGTGGCATCTGAATTACCTCACGTGTGGGTTGGAAAGCCTGATGCTGATCAGGGTTTGGTTAACCAGCAGGTGTTTGCTTGTAAAACCTGCTTAGAACAAGTCAAAAAGGTGGGGGCTGTGTTTCTTTCCATTAGGCAATGCGTGTAGGGGAGTGAAATGTGCTTCTGACAAACAGCCCTTCTCTGCTACCATATGAAGATCTTGTCATTCATGATCAGCTCAGGAGGTTACAAATGAACTCACTTAATTACATGGATGCAGAATTTGCTGCACCAGGCATTTTCACTATCACTAGGAAGAAAGAATGACTGAGTCAAAGTCTGGAATACAGTGAGAGACACAGACAGTGAAAACACATTAAAACAGAACATGAACCAGCAGGCTAGGAAGTTTTAAATGATCCTTGGAAAAAAACAAGCTTACATCCAGTGACTTTGACAGGAAAAGTTGACTAAAAGAAGAACAATTGGTTAATATTCTGCATAAAAGATAAACACCATGGGAAAGGTTGATTTTCTTAACTTACTTAAGTACATGGGATGGGTGGTTGAGAACAAATGAGAGCTTGGTTTGAGATCTGGATAATTAGGGATCTTGCAAGACAGACCAACATATTTGGACAGGCTTTGTCTAGAAGGACAGAGAACCCAGGGAACTCATGAGGTGATGAAGAATACGATGCAACTATATCTTTTGGCTTCTTTGATATTTTAGTAAATGAATTCTGAGAATAATAAAAACAGGATGAGAATTCCAGGGGGTGGGGAGAGCAGGTACTGATAGAAAGAAAAAAAACACAGGACACTGTTGCTTCCAAGAGTGAAGTCAACCCGAATATCTAAAAAATAAAAGACTAGGGAACAGTATTCTTAAGTGGGAAATGCACGGACACATACATTCACACACACACACACACACACACACACACACACACACACACAGAGAGAG